>PVJH01009566.1:0-78348 GCA_004026705.1 Nesogale talazaci
TTCTTCATGGAGGCCTTTTTGGTCATGGTAGAAGGGAACTGTGATTTGGGAGTGTGGGTTCATTTCTGGAACTCTAGCCATCTCTTATCACGGGGACATGCTATCTCCCAAAGGCAAATTTTAGATGCCAACTCTCAGACTGATATTATTGCCTTGGAATGGACAAAAGACCTTGAAGAGATTTATTCCTGGGTCTTTAATGAGGAGTATTTGCTATGTGAGTGGGATCTTGCGACTTGGGGTAGGGCTGACAAGGTGCTAGGGCAGTTTTAGGGACACAGTCTTTATTGCTACCCTTGACCAGATGTTCCTTCGAAGAGAAGAGGCTGAGTGGCAGGGTTGGGAGGAATTGTAGCAGCCCTAGCTGTGCAGCTAATGAAAATTTCATGCATTCTGGGGCCAGAGGTTTTCAGAGAAATGGCTTGTGCCAAAGCCCCATCTACCACGCAGTGCTTTGATGCTGGATGTTCCATTTTGAAGCAGCCCCCAGGGAGTGCCAGCAGCAGACAGGTGCGAACATGCAGTCTACTGCTCACAAAAGCTGAGGGCTCTCCTGGCCTCTCCTGCTGGCCTGCCCCATGGTACCACTGAGGGGATCTATCTGGACAGGCAGTCCTTGGCAGGCCTGAAGACCAGAATTTTTGTCCAGAAAGCTCTCTTAATTAGGGTGAGCCAGGAACCCAGAGTGTGCTGACTGCTTTCCTGGACCAGGAACATGATCGATGGTCATGAACTTGGTGCTCCATCATCTCAGAGGTGGGAGAGGCAAGGCTTCCTGCACCAGGGTAAATAAAAAAGAAATATTGCTACCAGGGTTCCAGTTCATACATGCATGAAATTCATTTATTCCAAACAAAGTATGCTTAAACATGTCTCTGTGATCAATGGGCAACTTCAGACAAGTTCCCGCAGGAAGACATTCGCCTTATTCTTGTTTTATGGTGCCTTTAACAAAAAGTTCAGTCCCAACATTGGTGTCTGTGGGAACTTGCGAGGCCAGTTAAATTCCAAGTGGAGAGGTCAGCTCAGAAGGGCTATAGTGTTTTCTATCACAACCATGAACCTATTCATTCTTTGAGAGCTTTTTCTCCCAGGGCTGTCTTATGGGAATTTATTTTGGAAGATCAACTCCCTCCACCCTTAGTTTGCCCCGTCAGATTCTGTTTTTGTTCACAGAGCTTACAGGCCATTTAAAAGGTACATGACTTGATCCCTCAGGATTCTTTGGCAGAAGGATTAGAGAGATCAAATCGCCACCTTCAGAAGTGTGTAGACCTAGTTTAGAGGGATATGTTGAGAAACACCGCTTGTTGAAAAGGAAGTTTCTTTCATTTTGGATCTACAGTCTGTGCCCATGGAAGCAGCGGTCAAGAGCTCAAAGGCTGCATTGCCGTGGGTGAATCTGCTGCCAGACCTCTTTAAAGTCATGACAGACAAGGGTGTTACTTTGGGGACTAAAGTGCGTTTGACCCAAGCCACAGCATTTTTAATCCCCTCCTAGAAATGTGAACGATGCATATTGAACCAGGAAGGCTGAAGGAGAATCGATGTGTTTGAATTACGGTGATTGTAAAGAATATTGGAAGTAGCGTGTTCCACCAAGCGGACAAATACCTCTGTTTTGAAGAAGTACAGTCAGAGATCTCCTTAGATGTAAGGATGGTGAGACTTCATTTCGTGTACTTGGGACATGTTACCCGGAGAGATCCATTCCTGGATGAGGACATCATGCTTGGTAAAGTGGAAGGGCAAGGGTATGTGGTGGGGGGTAGGGGTGGGGAGAGAAGGCTTTCAACAAGATGGACCGGCACAGTGGCTGCAAAAATGGGCTCAAACCTAAGAACAATTGACAATGGTGCAGGACTGGGCTGTTGTATATAGACTGGCTATGAGTGAAAACTAACTGGACAACATCTAACGCCAATCTTATAGAATTGTTTAAGTGTCGTATGTATCATTCCTCTTCTGACTTGCCCTTGAACACCTAGAGTCAGGGAACCAATGGGGAGAGCATCTTTTACCAGGCCTCTGCCATGTGGGCTAAGCACTCATCCCTTGATAGCTCCTTCACTTCATGCTCCTTCTCTGAAATCACCTATCTTTTCACCCATCTCTCCAGTTTCCAAATATTTCGCCCTATCTCCCTTTACTCTGCCTGGTGCTATGCAGGCAGTTTGGTGTCATGGTTAAAGCATTATCTCTATAGTCAGACTGAGAAGGAACAACAAAGGCAAAGGCTCAGACGTGGACGAGGGAATAGGGTGATCCAGGACCAAACCAGATGAAACGAAATACAGAAAGGTCCCTGTTAGAGCAGTGGGGAGATTGGCTTGGGCAAGAGTGAGGGCTGACTAGAGCATATGGCAGTGATCCGAGGAGATGCCGATGCGGGGTGGGACTCTGTGAGTGCAGCTAAATGGGGAGCTGGGAAAGAGATCTATCAGTAAGAATGGACCAGATTCTAAGGCTGCTTGAACGATAAAGGGAAGGAGAGTAGATGAGTCCAGACTTTGGCCTGGGTCTTACCTGCATGTGGAGAGAGGTTCTTGTTACTGAGTTGGGGAACACCTGGAGAGCGGATCCCGTGTGGGTGGAAGAGGAAGTAACTCTGGAGAGTGCTCCAAGCTGGGGGAGAAGGCTCCTAGAGGGCTGCACCTGGTTTTCTATTCTTGTTAGACACCTGGTCTCAGTCACAAAATGTGTGACTTCTTGAATCCCACTGGGGACTGCACATTTAAGTCACCTGGGAATCTTAAAACTCTCAATGCTGAGACCCCCCGTCAGATCATTTATCAGCATCGCCAGGCTGCGGCCCAGCTATCAGTGCTTATAAAACCCCACCGGGGAAGCCAAGAACCAGGACCACTGCTTTAGCTGCTTCCTGTGGGTGGCACCTCCCAGAGATGATAGTTGGGGAGGAAGGGCTGAACTAATAGCTATTAGATGGTGGTTTTCACATTCAAAGGTAGCATCTGGATGCTTATGGAGGTCTGCCAGCTTGTAGGGGGTGTGGTTGACATTCTCAGAAAGATGGTGGGACCTAATTAATTTGGAATTTGTGATGCTTGGACAAGACTGGGCTTCAGGCCAGTACAATTTGTACTTTCTGTGAAGTAAAAGTTTACATGTTACACACTACAGGATGGTAAGGGCCTTCGTTGTATGGTGTGGCAATGAGGTGGACTCTTTCAGGATCCCACCATCTGTTTTCTACATGTAAATTTATGGTTACACAGCCATTTTGCCTGTTCAGAGAAGATCCAGTCCTCTTCTCAGATGCTCTTTAATTGTAATTGAAACTTCAATTCATTTGCTTATCCTAGTATGATCTGTGATAGCTTATAGTAGTTCAAAAAGCCTCCCCTCACAAACAGCTCGCTGCTGGCAGATCATCTTTGAATAGACCTGGTCGCTGAGTCTTGAAATATGCAAATCTGGCCTTTAAAGAAGAGAGACATACCTGTAATTCAAGTTTTAAAATTTCATTGAACTTTCTCCCCTGGAACCCAATGAAATTATAGTATTTCATAATTAGTTTTCCTAGTTGCAATTGGTCTCCCTTCACTTGGCAAGATTCAAATGTGTTTTTAAAAAAAGGCACATTGTTGAAATTTTTGACAAATTACTCCACAAAGCTTAAAGTTTACCTCATTGTTCTTGGGACATGACCATAGAGCTGGACATGGGCATACATATCTGTTATTTATTGAGTAATTTTATGTGTCAGACAATGTACCAGGCACTTCACTTCATCATTGTAAAACGTTATGCCTGTCCTTCAAGGTAGGTGGCTATGATCTTGTGTAATGGTTAAGGAAACTGCATTCAGAGCAGCTCAGTGCATTGTATAGGGCCACATGGCTGGCAATCTCTAGAACCAGGACTGGAACTCACATCTTGGTCAGAGACTGCCCTGTTTGTGCTCCCTGCTCTGCCTTCTGCTTTTCTGTTTCACCATATAGAGCCTGTGCCTAGAGGGTATTGGTGGCTTCAGATCTGAAGATACCCCTTCTCATATTCAGAATACAAATGGAGCACCATTGAACTATTCACGGCTCTGAAGAGTACCCATGTACAGAGAAGAAAGAGGGTGGGAGTAGGGGGGAAGAAGTTAAGACTTGTATTCTCTTTGGTGAAGTTAATTGTTATCACCCTTTAGCTCAGGTAGACTGACCAAACACTAATGATATAAAAGAAGGGTTTGATTTCAATGTACTTCAAAACTTGGTTGAAATTAAAAGTGATGGTTCTATTCCTCCTATCAGCTAGAGCAGTGGTTCTCAACCTGTGTGTCGTGACCTCTTTCACAAGGTTTTAAGATGGTTTTAGGAATGGAGACACCATTCGTCTCTCCATCTCCCAGCAAGATACACCCACATATGAGTACTCAGCATGAAGACTGTAATCCATGCTATACCATGCTTCAAGACAACACTTCATTGATTTGTCATTAGTAATAAATATTTCACAATATATAATTACATATTGTTTTATGATTGAACACTGTGCTTTAATTATGTTAAATTTGTAAAATGAAAATACATCTTGCATATCAACTATTTACATGATTAATAACTAGCAAACTTATAGTTATGAAGTAGCAATGAAAATTAATTTATGGTTGGGGTCACCACAACCTGAGGAACTGTATGAAAAGGTTGTGGCGTTAGGAAGGTTGAGAACCACTGAACTAGAGGGACCTTGGTATTCTTTTTCATTTTACATGTTTACCAAGACCATAGTCCACGTCAACTTCAGCTTTTAGATTTCCTCAAGTTATTTGGGAATTGCAAGATAAACGGACGCCTTTGAAGAAATGTAGATGGTCTATCACTCTTGATCTCCAATGTCAATTGGGGATTTTGATTGAAGTTGGCCATTTAGAGTGATGTCACAAGCAGTTATTCATCTGAACTTCCTGTAGAAAGTAACCATGACTGAGAATTTCGATTCAATCATGATTTTGCTAGCTGTTCTGCAGTAATGACATAGCTCACTAGAGCACACTCAGATTTCTCCCCACCTCAGTTATTCTTTCCAATAACCCAATGTCCTTTCCCATGAACATTGTGAGGGGTGGGGAGCGCTTTTCAAAAGGGTGATGGTAGGTGACTGAAGGAAAATACCTGGTTTGGGCATTTCTAATGTTATGATGATTTGAAATATTGATGCAATTATGTCTACATTCCTTCCTACTGTTTGATATCATTCTTTTATTTTTTTCCCCTCATTTATAATGCTTTCGTACTCAGGAAGTTGAGGTAGGTTTTTGATTTTTCAACTGTATGTAGACGTAGCATTGAAAATAGTTGCCAAATAAAATGTAAATTTCATTCTAAGTCCTAAATCTCAGCGGTAAATATTTGTTTTAGTTCAGTGAACCAGCACTGTGCATATTTATTTTTCATTGGTATATCCAGGGGATGCAATTTATCAAATGCATATAAACAGTCCATTTGTTGCTTTATCTTTTCTCATTAGTTACAGTACAAGTATGATTGTCAGTTATTATCTGTGTTTTACTGGTGGGTTATTTATTGAAAGAGCAGAGAAACTGACATTGTTATTTTCTAAATCATTTTGTCTAAGGCCTGTAGGACTTTAAGCCAAATGTCAGACCAATTTATCAAAGAATTGCTCAATTCAGGATGAAAGTGATTTAGAGTGTGTGTATAAACAGACACCCACCTGTCTCTCTCTCTCTCTCTCTCTCTCTCTCTCTCTCTCTCCCTCTCTTTCTCACACACACACACACACACACACACACACACACACACACACCTATCCTCCTCTTTCTCCCCCCTCCCCTCCACCAACATACATATCTCTGAGATAGTCATGGGACGTTCATGGGAGTGCAGGGGTGTTAATAAAGGTGTAACCATTTATGTTTGATACAATTTGGCAAGGATTTAATGTGAGCTGTTAGCGATGCTTCAGGGAATGTGCAGGTGAGTAAGACCCATTCCTGCTCAGAGTAGCCTAGGCTGTACTTCTTTCATGTGGGTGATATGTGCACATAGAAATGTATTAATACATAAAGCTTTCAGTCTCTGCTGTCTGCAGGGAGATGGATGGGAGACCGTCAAGTCATTGCTCAAGCTGGGACTAGTTGTTTATGCCACATTATTCAGAAGGATTTTCTCTGGGAGTCTTCACTCGGCATAGGAAAGGACCAGCCCTATTGAAAAGCGGCAGAAAATTGCTTGACCAGAGATATGAATGAACACACCTTAGAGGTAGTTCTATGGGAAGCCAGATTCTTTCCCCATTAAATGGAGTGCTTTAGCAGCTAGATTAGTGTGTTTCCACTGGAAAATAAATTAAAATTACAGACAAATGTTACATTATTCAAGGATGGATTTATATACTATATTCTGGAAATCTAATTTTTCCAGTGACTTCTTTTATCTTGTCAGAGTCTCCTCCCACTCCAAAACCCACGATCGGCTCTGTTCCTAGTCTCTCTAGTGAAGCAGCTTAAAAATTAACCATACTTATTTGCATGGGAGCCCATTGAGGACAGTTTGGCTAGAGTCCCTTACTCAGCCTTTCTAAAGGGTTTTGAGTTTAGTGAAATGGACCCTACCATCATCCAGGCAGGAGCATCTGAAAGGCCAACTTGGGCCACCGGGACTTGCAGTAGAGGGTTTCTCTCTTTGTCCATCGGCAGTGGGCCTGGGGTCAGCTCTTGCCTCACCTTGCTTCCTCTGTTCAGGTCTGCTTGCTCACTCCTGGCTGAGGCAGACAAAGCTCCCATTTATTTTCTAGGCTGGTAATTTGCATGATCTCAGGTAATCCTCAGGTGAAACTTCCATGTTCATTCAAACAACTTAGATAAAATATGTATGAGGGAGAAGCTATGCATTTCCTGTGAGGTAAATGCCTCTGAGCTGTAGCATCTGAGGCTTTATGGCACACACATAATAAATTATAGCATCATGGTCATAATCAGAAGCAAAGTATTTGGCTTTCCAAAGGGACTTGCCTTTGGCTCTGCCACCCCACCTCTTCCTCAGCATCTGTGGTGACAGGCTTCGGAAATGAAAAAAATCTCCCAAAAGGCAAATCCCAAAGGCAAATTTAGTAAGTTGCATCAGCCATTTGGGGACTGTGTGGACTAACAGGAGATGAAAACGGCAGGTTCCTCCTCAAAATGGGCTGGGGCCTTAGACTGTCTGATTGCTATCATCATCCATGAAGAAGAAACGTAATCATCCAAATGATAGCAGCTGTGTACTTGCATTATTGCGGGTGAGGCAGACTTGAGGATCCGCTGGCGGAGAGAGAGAAGAATGCTCTTTGGTAAATATATAAACCCCAGACGACACTCGGTACCACGGAGCCCAGGCTGATTCCGAGTAACCCTACAGGACCCGGTAGAACTGCCTCTGCGGGTTTCCGAGACCGTAAATCTTTACAGGAATAGAAGGCACATCTCTCTTCAGAGGAGAGACAGCTGCATACATAACCCCTATGCCCACATGACTCTGTGTAGAAACATTTAAAAATGGACTTGCCTTCCCGCGAATGCTTACCAGAATAGGAAACCTCTACAGCAGTGAAAACCCAGAGATCCTTTCTGTGAACTACTGGGTGCCACCAATTCATGCTAGTGAGGCAATTTAATTAAAGAGATAAGCCAAGAAATAGAGTTTTATTTACATTGATAAGCTCTGTAGGAGCAAAACCAATTGGGGCCATGATTCTCCCAATCTTTGATTCTTGGATGCTTCTTATCTAGGAACTTTCCCTACTGAGTGTCTGATGGGCTTTCCCATGGGCTAGCCATGTAATGACATGTCTCTCCTCTATCATGATCTTTATGGCAACTTTTTCCCATTGGTTTATGTATTCTAGGACATGCTATATTCTCATGTTCTAGAACACATAAGGTAATGATCCCAAGTCTAAAACTCATTGAAATGGTTAGATTCTTTCTGCGTTTGAGTCCCTAAACAGAGTTGGTAATTTTAAATTATAAAATGATCCAGAGAAGTAGACTCCCTAATTCCTCAGGTTTTTCTCTTCCCTGTCCAATTGCATTCCAGCTTAATTAACATTATGTAGTTTAGCCTATAAAATATACATGTGTAGTAACAATGCTATCCTTCATTCCTCAGCCTTTATGGTGCATTAATGGGAGTTTCTGAGTTTAATAAATGACTAGATTTAGATGTATATCATTTCATTTGTTCTATTTTTTTTTTAAAAACTGACCACTGCTGTGGTCTTTGCCTGACTTAGGGAAAATATAACTTCATCACTAGATGATAAAATTACCAGTCAGGAGGCAGACACGGGCAGGTTTGATCTGACATTACCAATATGCCTTTTACCACCTTCTGAATTTTAAAAGACTATCACTTTATTGGGCCAAAAGAAAGGTCAGAGATCAGGACTCTGAAAAGCCTCCACTTCTCTGGGGGCTGGCCTGATCTCTGATCTGATGCACATACATTCTGAACAGACACTTACATAGGGCAGCTTCAAGGTGGGGGGGGGGGCGGTTGGAGGGCACAGTCCTCCTAGGGTGGGAAGTGAAAGTGTTAGAAAACTGGGAGAATTGTTCATAGCATCCACAGTACAGTTAGTTGTGGGTCTGCTTAAGGCTATATAAAGCAGTATCATTTAACTAGAAAAAGAAACAAAAAGCTACTCATGCCACCAGTACACTGGACTCCAATAAATGAATTGCCCTGGGGTTGTTGTGGTTACATGTTGGGTGGCCTTTTGAAACCTCCCAGCTGCTCTGCAGAAGAAAGACCAGGCTTTCTGTTTCCATAAAGAGATAGACTGAAAAGCCCACAGAGGCATTTCTACCCTTTGCTACAGGCTTGCTAGAACTCAGAATAGACTCAAGGGCAGTGAGTTTGGCTTGGTGTGAATAGAATGTTGTCTCAGAATCCCAGATTGAGGTCCTGGTGTCCTTTGAGTAACCAGGTTGAAGCTTTGATTTTTAGGGAAGTGTTACGAAGTTCTGATAGTGCTGCCGATAAATTCCCAAAGACTGTACCACTCAGCCATAAGCCTCAGTCCAAGGGCACTCAGTTCTGACTCCCTGAGTTGGTAACTCTAGCTCCCCAAGGCGCTTGGAGGTACCCTGCAGGTGGGATTCAGATGGGCAAATTCTCAAGGAGTGAAGCTCCGAAGAGGCCTATCTTTCTCTTCGGCTCTTTCAACATGGGATTGGATGCTGCCTCCCCAGACAGGAGGGTGAGTTAATACATAAAGCCCAAGCCTTTGTGTGTGCAGGATTCTCAGCCTTGGCTAAAGCAGTGTGGAGAGTGGGTCACATGTGTCCTATCGGAAATGGCGTCAGGGGCAAAGAGGGTGGCATCAGTCATCCTGTGACCTCACAAGGAGGGAGGAGAGTCAGTCATCAGCCCAGTGCTCTTCCTAAGAGGCAGGGCTCCTGTACTCATGCCTTCACCCTTCTTTACCAATTCTGATACCAGCCATCACTGCTGCCATACACTCTGCTGTTCAGCTGCTTGAGATAATTCATTGCGACCACCATGGAACTCATAGACAGTATGCACGAGGATGGGCTTTATTAGGGAAGTACACAGATTACATTTGAGGCCCAAAAGTGTTCAAAACATAATTATTAAGTTAAGACAGCCCGTTCCCAGAGGCCTCTCAGCCATGATACCCCTTGGCTTCTGCCCTGCTCAAGCAAGTATTATAAAGTTCCTTTAGTTCTGCCAATTAATCCTCAAAAGACATCCCATTCTAAGAAGCCTCACCCCCAAGGCACTCTGCTGCAGCTCTGTGGGCCTGCAAACCTAGATCCTCAGAGAAGCGCATGAAGGCATCCCACTAGAGTCCTACCCGCAGACACTCTCAGCTTCGCTCACTCGGGACGCCCACCTCTTTGTCTTGTGCTCTGTGCTCTCACGTTGGGTCCTGCTAACACCACTCTTCTACAGCTTCTCTGGGGTCACAGATTTCTCTCCCTGGATCCCAGAAGTTCAATGTGCAGGCATCTCGGGGCCAAGAGATGTGCTCCGCTTCTACTTCTTCTTTCTGGATGGTAATGAGATATCCCCACCACACACTCCTGCTGTGGAGATGACTCATTTTCTACACAGCGTCAGGCGATTCAGACTCATAGTAATGCTATCAGCCAGAGTAGAAGCTCCCCTGTGGGCTTACTGCATTGCTGTTCTTTATGGAAATACATAGGCTCATTTTTCACTCCCTAGGAGCTGGTGGTGGTTTCAAACTACTGATTTTGCAGTTAGCAGCCCAATTCGTAGCTCAGTAAGGCATCAGGGCTCCCCTAGAATTGACTAACCCCTACTTTAGAGCTCCATGGTTTTCAAGCTGCAGTGAACCCAGCTAAACATCATTTACAAGGGAAACCCCTCTCCCCATTTTCTCTGACTCAAACCCATCAGGAGCAGAGAAAACTCTCCCAGTCTACCCAGTCTTTTGTGGGAGTCACAAAGAGTCTGTCTAAATAATTCCCTTCGCCACAGCTCCAAACGATCATAGTCTGAGTGTCACTGTGGTAATGCCAACTCAGAGACCCCCAACTCCCATCCTGCTCATGACCCCTGACTCGCAGTGATGTGGGCTGTTCTCTTTCCTCCAACAAGAAAGAAGTTGTGCCCAAAGTTATTTTTCAGCTGCTGGCTTTGGATTCTGCCTTGACAAACCACGTTGCTACAGCAGGGCAAAGACAGTCCGATGCAGGCAATCATTTTCCTTCCCTGGCTGGCCTCGCTGGGCAAGGGGCTGTCTGAAGGACTTATTTTGCATAATGAGTATTCACTCAAGGTGTGCTTTCACATTTGGGCAGCAATTAGGCAGTATTACTACATTTGCAATGGTTTTCAAATATTCTAATACAGATATATGCTTTTAGAAGCCTTATACTTAAAATGATAATTTCCCCCAAGAAATATGTAAAAATGGCAATTATCGTTAACCTGGAAAAGTGACAAGGTCCGGAAGACTGCTTCTCATTCCATCCAGGGTATAAAGTATGTTGAAATCAGTAGGGAATATTCAGTTCTTGAGGTCCGCTCAAACCTTTCCTTTGCCATCAAAGAGAATGTGTCACGTGGAATTAGAGTGAAGGCCCTTATCGTTGGCCCCTGCCCTTAAGTGGTGGACCCAAAGCCTAAAGATCCAGGGGCTTCCATGTATTAGGGCAGTGTGCTTCAGTAGAAAATAATTCACAGGACTCCAAATTGCCATCGGACACAATGTCTTCCTCTGTGTGTGAACAGGGCATTGACGAACCACTGGTGGAAGGATGAACATTTCATTGTACTTTTTCTCCAGTGGCGAATAATGATTTCATTCTGGGGTCTCTTTTCTTTTGCCTTTATGAATAGCAGAATCTCTTGGATGTCTAGGGCCAGGAGCGCATTGGTCAGAAAACTGAGAAATTGCGCACTAAATTTCCCACTTATAATTCTGCACTTAGCTTAGAGTCATTTAACACAAGCCATAGATTTTCTGAAAGCAAGGTTTCAAAAGATTAGGATTGTGCCTAAACTAACAAGTAGAGAGAGATTTTGCTGAGAGATTATTTTAAACGGTCTCCATGATAGCTCCTGGAGTAGACCTCAAAGACTATTCGCCAGACGGGTGAGAAGGCCAGTGATGCTATTCAAATAGAGACGAGCCAAGCGGGCTAATTCCTCGGAGTTAAAAAGAATTTACCACCGAGGCCCCAGGATCCCGAAGAACCTGTTCATGTTTATTCATGCCCTGGAAAATGGAATCACTGCCCAAGATGCAATATGTTCTGATTTTACTTTAAACCCGGTTTCCTAAAATCTATTTAAGGGCTTAGGTGGACTCAACAAGGATCTAATACAGGCAGGTAATTGAACGACACAGAGACCGATAAAATGCAGGGGAGACCGTGTCGGAGATAAGCTGCAGCAGGAGACATCATGGACGATAATTTAAACTAATTGTGCACTTTGATGTAAATTAAATTCTCAGGAAGAGAAATTGAAGCCTCGCTTTGGACAGCTCCTTGAAGCTGTCTGCAGCATGCAGAGTACCTGCCCCAAACACACGTAGCAAATACATTTGGGTGTATTCAGGAGGAAATCAACTGAAAAGGGGGCACCTACCTTAAAGACTGGGTGAGGAGGAGGAGGTGCATGGTTACTGTCTCTTTACCTTGCAGACTGTATTCAGTTTTGCTGATGTAGTGAGAATGTTAGGGAGCCATGGTTTCTGCTGGAGCTTGGAGGGAGGAGGGAATAGTGGATTTTTTTTTTTTTTGAAAGAAAGGGTCATTGGAAATGTGGAAGAGCTAGCTTAACTGTGAAGAAATTGGGGACCCAGGCCCTTGTAATTTCAAATCAATGGAGTGTCCAGCTTCAATATATGAACAGTGGAAAGCTGTCTGAAAGAAGCGGCTGTGAATCGGTCAGAGGGTCCAACCTTGCTTGTATTTTTATTATTATTATATCTCTGTATACCTGGAACAAATGGTTCCAAATTAGGTCTCTACTACGGGTTAATTCTAACACTTGAGTGGCCCTTTGTTTTCAGGCCTTGTGGGCTTTGGAAAACTGGAACTGTGCACCACGTGCTACCTGTCTCCACATAAAAGAAATGTTGATAGTTGGATTAGCAGCTGTTACAAACCCAGAGGTTTCATCCTAAGTGCGAGCAGCAAGGCCTCACCTGCAGTATAAGTGGTAGCAAATCCACCTTGCACTCAGAAGTTGTCTCCGCTTATATGTCAAACCAAGAAGAGCAATTCTGTCTCCATACTGGGCCGGAATGTTTTCACCGTTCCTAGTGGTTAATACAAACAGTTTGAAAGAGAAGACTTTGAAAAGATAATTGCTATTTTTGATTGCACATTAATACCTGCCTGGGGAAAATATTCTAAGCTGTTAGTGTTTTCCTTTGCGTTTTGGGAGATGGGGAGAAAAGCAGGTTTCCTGCAATCTTGGGAGCTGTTTCCTGCAACCTAATTTTTGCTTTCTATTTTTCCCCTTATATAGGATGATTATTTCAGAAACTGGAATCCCAACAAGCCCTTTGACCAAGGTAAAGGATACGCTATTTCTTGCTATTTCTTCCATGGAAAATGCTGGCCTGACTTTTCTTTCCCTGCATGCTGAGTTACTGTTTCCATAAAAGCCAGCTAGCTGTCTGATTTGATTGACTGTGGAGACTGATCTAATAGGGTGACAGAAATTATCCTCTCAAGTTGGTTATTTCTCCAAGGTGATATCTAAGACAGACTTTTAAAATATATTTGTATTAAATTGACCAGTCAATGGTCGGTTTTGTTAAAATAAAATGGTTATGATGCTAAGCTGGGGAATTGTGGGATTGAATACAACGAGTCCATTTATGGGCCAGATTATGTTTTAAGAAACTCCCCAATTTCTATGAGTCATAAAAAGAAAATTGTGGGGCTTGGGGGTTCGTCCTAGAAGGTTTTCGAGGTTGGTGCTAGATAACTGAAGGATGGCCCAGAAAACTCAGGCTCTGGTTACATCTGGGGAACAAGAGACCTCGGGACACACACACACACACACAAAAGGCTTTTGATGGCACTGATGTTTCCTTTGCAAAATTGCTTCTTTAAATTATTTAACAAGTAACTGTGGTCAAAGGACTCATGTCACTCCCACCAGCAAACACAGAGCCAGTTGTAAAGGAGTGCGTGCATGCTCCTGTAAGTTATTTAAGACAGATGTGGCCCTGCTATGAATACCTCTGTTCCCATTGTTCCAAGGGTGCTGCTACTGTTAGTGCAGACCTGGCAGCGCCCGCAGACTCTAGTTCTAGGGGGCACAGGCAAGTCATGCTCAAACGCAGGGGGAAACTGTTCACTTACTCTGCTCTCACGGAGCCATACTCTGAGACGCAGCTTCAGTCTTGAGGGGAAGACTTGGTGGAGATGAGCTGGATGGGCTGCCGAGTGCCAGGACATCCTGGAGGGCACCGCTGCATTATCACGGCAGAAGGTGCTCCCTCTGCTTTCTGCTTTGTTACTTCCGAGGGTTCTTCTTTCTGAATTCTGGCTTTCCCAAGGACACTTGGTTTGAAGTTGTTCACATACCTGTGCACTTGACATGTGTCATCAAGTCCTGCAACATTTCTCTCTTCCCAGTTATTTTCTTTCCCATGTATTTATTGGGTTTCCACAGTGCACACAAGTACCAGAGCAGTCCTAGGGAGAGAGGACACAAATGGTGATGCCTGCCTTCAAAGATGAGAGAGTTGGGGTACAGGAAGCAAATGTGTCAACAGATATAACAGAAAGTGAGCCGTACATGTGCAGGGAATCTTCTGGCATTACAGATGGGGCACTTATGTGGGAGGGTGCATGTGTGTGTGTGTGCTTGTGTAGAGGGGGCCTAGTGCCAGGGAAAGCCTTCCTTTGGAGTTTCTGTCTGTCCTATTGTACATACCTTTGCAGTCTCTAAGGGGACTCATTCCTTTATAAGTCTCACAATGACTGAATCATCCTCATAAAACACATTAAAGAATGAAAGGGTTTATCATTGAACTCAGATATTTTTCATTAAAAAACCCACTGCCATCGAGTCACTTCAAACTCACCGCAGCCCTATAGGACAAGCAGAGCTTCCACACAGGTTTTCAAGGTTGGGGATCTGTATGGAAACAGACTGGCAACTCTCACTCTCTTGAGACCACTGGCTGGGTTTGAACTGCCCACCTCTTAGTTGCAGCTGAGCTTTAATCACTCATTAGGGTTCCGTTTCCACTCAAAGCTATACATATATAAAAGTTCAGTAGAAAGATCCAACTTCATTTGTGAAAGGCATCCTTATAAGGTAGGAAGAACATTCGATAACCGTGCTTGGTCAGGGAGGCTCTCTGTGAGCTTGTGCTCGTCCAGGCTTGTGCTATTGAAGGTTCCTCAATGGACAGTTGGAGCAATCTGTTTTTTTTTTAAGTAAAAAAAAATCAGTATTAAGTTATTGTCCTATAAGAAAAGATGTTGCCTAAATGGCTTATAAATAGATATAAAAATGACTAGGGATCAATATTTTTTATTCTTCATAGTATACACTAGAGAATGCTAAGAGATGAAGGTGCGCATCAGTTGTCACGTGCAGTTCTAAATGACAACTTTTCTTCATTTGGACTGAGCCCTGCTGATGTAATAAGCTATGCATTGGGCTGCTCACAACAAGGCCAGCAGTTCAAACCCAGGTTCCTCTGTAAGAGGAGCTGATGAGGCCTCAGGTCATCAGCTTTAGTAAAGATTTACAGCCCCAGAAACCCTAGAAAGGGTCCTTGTGAGTCACAATCATCTCAGTACCAGTGAGTTTGGTCTCTTCATTTGGGGATTAAAACAGAAGCTTTCAAGCACCCCACAGAACATTATATTTAAAATCAACTCACTTCCATCAAGTCAATACTGACTCATAATTATACCCTGTGGTTGTCTTAGTCTGGGTAGACTAAAGAAGCAAATTCATAAACATGCATATGTATATAAGGGAGAGGTTTATATTACAAGAGGAATGGAACATTGAGAAAGATTTCCAACCCAGTCCATGAGTCCATAAGTCCGATATTAGCCCATATGTCTGATACCAATTTATAAGTCCTCATAAGACTCATGAAGCACATGCAACTACACCAGGACAATCACAGGTCAGTGGATGCAGAGTCTTGTGTATCCAGTGGCGGTGGAATAAGGCGACCAGATGTCGCACTTTTTAACAATTTAACAGTGTCCCGTGGCGTTTTAAAATATTTTATAATACTATTTTAAAATATATTACAATACTATTTTTGCATTCTATGAAAATTTTTGTTGCTTCATATAGACCAAATTTTTAATCAAGAACCTCACCTCCCTCTTCCCTACCCTACCCCTGGTCAATGGTGTGCTGCTTAAAATCTGGTCACTTTATAAGCATCTCAGTGCTGACAGGGCTCTCCCCGTGGCTCCTCCAGTTATCAGGGCTCAGGGTCTATCACATGCTGCCATGGGTCTCATCAGCTGTAATGTCTTCCAAGGAGTAAGTCTTGTGTATTGTCAGTAGAGCATCTCCAAGGGACTGAGCTGTATGTCTCTCACCTCCAAGGTGTAAATTCAGCCAGATTTCCAAGAATTCTCAGGAGAAAGCCATGCCCACACAGAGGTCTCATTGAGTATCACCAGATTGACAGGATAGACTCCACACCTACACACCCAATCATGAAATTGACACCAGAGTACATGACTGCCCCAGTTGGTTTCCCAGGCTGTAACTGTTTACTGGGAGTAGAAAGTCCTGTCTTTCTCCCATGGAGCTGTGGGTGGTTTTGAACTGCTGACTATGCAGATTGAAGCCCAAGTAGTAACCACTATGCAACCAAGACTTCTCCTTAAAAGTCTAAGCAAGGACTTTTCTCTCCTACGCATACAGTCATCCCTCAGAAGCCCACAGTGGGGAGTGCTCACTGGGAGCCAGCAGGAACTTGATGGCAGTGAGTTGTGGTGAGGGGGGCTAGTGGCAGACATATGGACTAGAGCCCTGCTCCCATCCATCTTTCTCTATCCCTGCAGGCAGGGGAACTGATCTGCATAGACAAATCCTCTCACTTTATGGGGTGTAATCAAGAATCTTTGCCCAGTGGCTCCACTTCCCCTACTTCAGGTGTAGCTGCTGTTGGCTATTTATATAGAGAGTCATGGCGAGAACAGGCAGAGCTGAGAATAGCCCTCACTTAAAATATCAGCGCCAGCAGATGTCATCAATTACATTGTGTGCTGCTCAATAAAAATGGGAGGTTATTATATCAGCACTGACACCACTTGGTGAAATATAAACCACAGGCATGGAGGATGTGGAGCAGTTCATCTTCCAGAAAATAAGAGAATTGCTGAACATCAGGGGAAGTTGTCTGTTGCAGAGAGAAGTCATTTCGTTTCCTAAGCTGGGAGGAAAAGGAAATGAATGTGGCAGAGGTGGTGGTTCTCTGGTTGGAGATGACTTAGTAGTCCTTCGAAATGGGATGGGTTGAAAGGCATCTCAGCATTCTACGAAACAAGAACATGCTGGGCTAGAGAGGAGAACGGCACAGACTTTCTGGTGGAGGTTGTGGGCCAAGACTAGAAATATAGGGAAAGGAAAGGGAAGGGGGAATGTGGGCATGGCGAATTCTGGTCCAGTGTCATCAGAATTCGGGGCTGCTTGTGAAGAATGAGCTTCTGTACAAATTTACAATTTTGAACTTTGTTTTCTTGGTGGTGGGGAGCCATAGAAAACTTTTGAGCAAAGGGAATGCCACAATGAAAATGAAGGCAATATTTCAGAGGATTTAATTTGGCTACTTAATAATTTACATTAAGAATCAGAGAAGACCTGAGAGATGATTGCCTTCCTATAATCCTGGGTAATTTCATGGCCTGGGAACCCTGGTTCTGGCTGCCATTTTTGGTCCAACCTACCCATCCATCTTTCTAGCCTGGTCTCTGCAGTGCCTTTGTGACTTCTGATTGGCAGGGATGGACAGGAGACTGAAAAAGCAGCTTGCCAGGCAGCCTGGTGCTCAACTGTTGTACCACCATAGCTCCTAAGAGTTACCTAGCTACGCTTGCCCTGTTGCTTAAAGATCTGTACTGAACTTTGAATCACAGCGCTTCCTGGAGTTAGCACATCCCCTCTCATTAACAGAGGGGAGTGATTCACCTGTAGCTCTTCTAAAACGGCCCGAGAGAGTCTAAAAGTTGTTATCTTAAAGTGAATCATTCAGGCTTCCATCCGTGGAGGATTATAGTCATCAACATCAGGCTCGTATCTGAAGAACTGCATCAGATTTGGGTGAAGGAGTTTATCAGTTTTGATTGTGCTAATTTAATGCAAAATATTCTCACAGAGGGAACAGACAAGAGTTTGGAATTGAAGGCACATGATTCATTCAGGTGGGTCATTTCCTCTGGGAAGCCCACCGAGAAGAAGCCCTGCGGAGAGAGCAGAGGCCCTGCAAGTTTGATGGGGGCGAAGGATACATGTCAGTAGGCATTCTGTCTTATTCCTGAAAGGCAACAGTGGCAGAAGAGGCCCTTGAGGGACCCGTGTGATCGGCTGATGCAGAGTGGGCTTCTGGAGGCCTCCCAGCGTCTGAGCTTGTTGCTGCTGTAGTCAGGCGCTCCCGTGTTGGCCCTGCCCTCTCGAGACCCCGTGCGTGCCAGCAGGACACACTGCCCGGTCTTACACCTTCTTCACAATCAGGCCTATGCTTGAGCCCGTGGTTGCAGCCACTGTGCCCGTCCATCCGTCTCATTGAGGAGCTTCCTCTCATCAGCTGTCCCTCTCCTTTACCAAGCATGACCTTGACCTTCGCTCTGCTATTTTGGTAAGTCCCCTCCGCTCAGGAGTTGACCCGGAGAACTTGCTGCCTCTGGTTTTCAAGTCCGGGCCTTTTCAGACTCAGTTCACCAGGTCTCTTTTCCAAAGCTCTTCTGGGGGGTCTTAAACTACCCACCCTTGTATTAGCACTCAAGGGCTTAAACATTCTCACCCCCCAAGGCCTCCTACCCTCCACTGTAACCCATTGATACTGAGTTGATGCTCACTCATGGAACCCCGGGAGTTCAGACCCCAACTGCCTCCAAAGGGTTTCCATGGTTATAAACTTTGCTTGAAGCAGATAGACACATCTTGTTAAGGTTGAAATGCCAGCCTTTCACTTAACAGCTAACAATTTACCCACTAGGGCTTCTTCCCCTATAAGGAACCCTGAGTAAATCTGGTGTGAGGTTGGGGATTCCTCTCTGTGGAATATTGGGAAGACTGGCCACCAGGAAGCTACTGCCTTAACAACACCAGAAAAACCCCCAGCCAAACTTACTGCCATTGAGTCGATTCTAATCAGGGTGACCTGAGAAGTGGCCCTGTGGGTTGCCAGGATGAACTCTTTACAGGAGTAGAAAGCCTTGTCTTTCTCCTGTGGAGCAGGTGATGCTTTCAAATGGCAGCCCGTGTAACCACCATGCCATGAGCATGCCACCCTTAAGAAAACAACTGTTGCCAAATAAATGTCAGTGGCATGTAAAGCCGTTCTTATTTTGGAGATTCATGATGCTCAATAGCAGATGAAGAACTCGGAGTCATCTTTCAAGAGAAATGCATTTAGCCTTGCATTTTTCAAATTCGCTTTTGACTACGTTTTTTCTTCTTCTTGCCACTCTACCAATCAGGCGCTCAGAGGAAGGTAGTGTATTCTGTGAAGAAGATATATTGGTAATTGTGATCTGGATGCTTGGGGCCAGGTGCTCCAAATGTGAAATTTGGCACTTCCAATTACTAGCTGTGTAATTCCAGTAACTAGCGTTCTACCCTATCCTAGATGAGTCAGAATCCACTGGATGGCAGTGAGTTGTTCTTGTTTGAATGATTCCAGGAAATTTGCTCCACACTCTGATTCGTAGTTTCCTTATCTGGAAAATGATGTCCATTATAACCCATTGAAACGAGTCAATTCCAACGTGGAGTAACTGTATAGGACAGAATAGTGTTTCCAATACTATAGTTTTTTTAGTTTCTTTTTTTTGGGGGGGGGGGCACTCACTGTCTCTGGTGGTCGTGGGAACCACTCAGTGCTGCTCCTGAGAGCCGCCGCTGGATTTGAACCACCAAGCCCACGGGCCGTAGTCTTGCACTCAACCACTTACACTTCTCTCCTGGACCTTGTTGGCCCATCCCTCTTCTTCCAGTGTCCTGCTGACTTACAATGCTCTGGGGCTGAAGTTGGCACTGGCCTGTCTTATTCCAGGTGGACAATGACAGTGCTATTTCCAGACTTATTATTGCAGCCGAAGAGGTTCATGCTTTTCATGTGCTCATTCCGTCTATTGATATTTATGCAATGCTTAGTGTTCAACCCAGTATGCTAGGTAATAGGGACCACACTAAGGAAGACCTTTTGGTGGGGCATACAGCTGTCACTCATAAGGATTCAGCCACGGTTTTACTCAGGCATGGGGTATGTGAAAATGCTAGAGATGGTGGTGGGGAGGGACCAAGAACAAAAGATGTAGGGGTCAAGGTAGGATACTCTGGAAAATCTGTAAGATATTGATTATTGTTTGGAAAACATTGTTGGGCACAATGATGGCAGCAAATGTACAAATGTGCTTGACACATTTGGATGTATTATGATAAGAGCCATATGAGCTCCCAATAAAATGATTTTTAAAAAAGAACTATGAGGAGAATTGAAAAAGTTTGTAGACAATTAGAATGAAAAAATAATGGAATTTTCAACAACAGCAAAAATACAAAAACCCAATCAGATATTGATTATTTAGGCTGCACATAGGTCTGTTTTTATTGGAGTGACTTTTTTAACAGTGGGAGGGGGTTGGGAGAGTGGTGTTGCCAAAATTGCCTTATTCATTACCTATGCTCTGTGGACCAGGCTCTCATATGCTACACAACCAACTTTTTTTTTTTGGGGGGGGGGGGCGCTATCACTCCCCTCCTGTGGTCGTGGGAGCTACCCAGTGCTGCTCCTAAGAGCCGCCATTGGATTTGAACCGCCAAGCCCAAGGGCCGCAGTCCCACACTCAACCACTTACGCCATCGGGGCTCAGCGCTATACAACCAACTTTGGCAGATAATAGTCATCTTCAACACTACTATCAAGGTTCCCTCACAAATGTTCTTTTCCCAACTTGTGAGGTGGAGGATGAGGAAAGATTATCCAAAAGGCCTGGAGGGGAAAGAAAAATATAGTTTATTGAACCAAAATAGGTGGAAGAATTAAAAAAAAATGCTTTGGGGGATTCCCAGAATAGGAGATGAACAAAAAATAAAACAAATATAAACAAGTTATTTCAAAACTTCCTGACCAGCCCCCTTTGTAAGATAAATCCCCAGCTTTTTCAGAAAGCTTTTGCTGATTAAGAGAGGTTAGTTGCAGCTTTGGGGGGAGGGGCCTGGGAAACTCATGCATTGCTTTAGAATAAAATTCTGATTTTTTATCTGCCCCTAAGTGATAGAACATGCATTAATTTAGGTCCACTGCTATAAAGCCTTGGTCCACTCAGGAAACATTCTGGTGATTTATGAAGTTATTCTGGATGAGAAAAGTCAATTTAGGAGAAATAGCTGAAATAGTTTGTTATGAAAAATTTTTTGAGATGAGCAGGTTACCTTAGTGCAGAATAGATGAGTGTTCTAAATTACATGTCTAGCCATAGATTTTCAGGGTAGTATTTTGGTTTCTTTTGGAGTGAATACTAATTATTCTTCCAGCATAGCCCCAGCTGTAGCTAAAGCTCAGGTGATGCTAGTGAACTTCAGAGCAGAATATGAACTTGTAGAAATTGATCTGCAGATAAAAATAAAGCTCAGAAAGTCCGGAGTACCTTTCATTCCTGCTGTTCCCTTGAATAGAAGAAACGGAGAAAAACCTTGCCCTTTGACTTCCAATCTATTATACTGAGATCATGACAAGCTCTAATCCTGACCAAAGCCCTGAACTGTTTTCAGGAGGAAAATCCTAAAACTCAAAAGGAAAGCCTTCTTCTTATGTTCCAGCTGTGCTTTTGAAACCAGGGCCCAGCAGATTCTAGGAGCATCCATGCCCTGCCAAGGTGTGAAAAGGGCCTAGGAGAGTCCAGATGACTTAATTATAGACTTGTTCTTGAGAAGGAAGTTTTGTCCTCCTCTTCTTTATTAATCTGAAATTTGAAATAATACACTTCGTAAGAACCTTAAGTCTCTATAGATTTCTTCTGGATGTGGTATCGCAGTTTCCTCCCCCAGGCCCAGAGAGCTTCTGATTTGTCATGAGAGGGCCTTGAAACCCTTCCAGTGTTGAAGGACCCAGTCTCACCCTTTCTGATCTGGGGAGCCTCTGGTCTTTGAGGCAGTTGGACTTGTTTGTGGGAAGCATCTTCATAGGGGTTTCCTGGTTCCTCCATGGAAGGTCTGGGTGGCTTCTCTTTCTTCTTTTCCCCCTTTTCAAATCATGTTGAGTAAGTGTGCCTTCTCCCCTGCTACTTCTCTCATCTGCCTTCACTGACCCCAGACATTCTCACCTGCCTCAGCCGAATTCGTCTCTTTCTGCCCACCCCTCTTCTCCTCTTCTCTTCCCCTGCTCCTTGACATTGACAGTAAAATAGTTCATACATAGACATATCTTTGGAATATTGAGTTTTAGAAAGTATCAATTCTCTTCTGCCAGGAAGAGGCAGAAAACTATTTATTGAAATATTGACATGCGTCTGCTTTCACCTAGTCTCTCTGCTTTGAAGTAGGATCAAGTTAAAAGTGACCTTTTATGTCTGGTCTCCTGTGCTTATTTGCTTGTTTTCAAGAAATAAGACATTGCATGTACAACAGAAAAGCCACGAGTACCTCTTTTTGGTGCCCTTGCCAAGCTAGCAGTCATTCGAAGCTTGTTTCATTTTCGGGTACTTTGCTGTTGTGGGTGCACGTCTGCAAACAATATTATATTTGATTGTATATTTATAACATAAATAAGTGTCTTTTCCCTTTGCTTTTGAGGTTTTCTCTTTTGACAGTTGTATGTCTAGTTAGTTTTCTCAAACTGCAGTGTGTACTTATGTCAGTTCTCCATCATGGGCAGTCTTTTTTTTTTTTTTTTCAAGTTTGTTTTTCTGTTGGGGTTTATTTTGTTAGCAATTCCAATAAAAACGGAATACTTACCTCCTCTTCAAAAGTAGTTAAGAGGACAAAAAATCATCCCTACCCCGGACTCTCTCATCGAGAGAGTTGCTGGAGTTGGGCTGAAGCAGGATGTGACTCTCTGGTCAGGTGCACGACTTTAAGCAAATCTCATGACTGCCCTTCACATGCGTTTGTCGCCTCTGGACTGAAGCAGGTGGGCTTTACGGCTCCGGAGGACTCTTCCACTATCAGTTGTGTCATCCTGGTTTCAGGCAGCATAGTTTCCTGGATATGTTTTCCTCATAAAAGAAGGCAAATCGAACACACTGAAGCATGATATGCCACTTATTTCCAAGGTTGCAGTTTAACCCATGAGGTATGATGATCACTTCTATAAAATCAATGGGATGCAATGGCGATTTTCACCATCAGAGTTGAGGAGGGAGGCTCAGAATGGAAAATGAAAAAATGCCCAAGTCGGAGTTCCTTCTTCCTAGAGTCCCATGGGATACAAGAACTGGGTTTCGAGAGGTGCATGTCTGCAGTTCAGTGGGAACAGGGAGATCGGCCTTGCCCAACACTCGTGCAGACTAAGTGGGATCGTGTTTGCCATGGACCAACGAGGTGCTGTGTGCACGTGCTCAATGGGCCTCAGCTTTCCTCTGGCTCAGCTCAACCCAATACCATGGGGAGGCTCCATTTCCACACAGAGCGCTGGGTAGCCGTGTCGGGGTTGTCTTCCAGCTTCCTCTAGACTTTTCCAGGGGCTCCCAACACCCTGTGCCCTTGGAGTCTAGAGGCACAAGTTGTTCTGGGTTTGTGTGTTGCTCTGTGGAGAGAGTAAAAGCAAAAGGGCAGTAAAACTTGCCATGGAATCATTGGGCAGCCCGACTTTCTGTCCCTGTGTTTAAGATGTTCTTTCAGCATGAACAAATCCATTTTAAAGACATGTTTATTGCTTCTCCTCAAACTCATAAAACGTGGTGTTAGTTTTATAAAAAGTGGGGGGAAAATCCCTTCCTTGCAATTCCACCTGCTATGGCAGCAGCCCTTGAATTAATTATATAGTGTTTGTTAAGCCCTAATGAACCAGCCTTGGTTGGAGGAAATTCTCAATGGGGAAAAAATGTCAGCTGAATTTTAAAATCGATCAATAATGCTGTTTAAATTTTCCTCAATCGAGACTGTAGAGTGGATTAGAGCAGTCCACACTAAGGAGAGGGCTGCATTGCACACCACCGCCAAAATCACCTAGGTCCCGGTATCTCTAGGCCAGAATTGGAAGTTTTGGTTTCCTTTTAGGTCTTTAGTTGAATGATATAGCAAATCATTGCCAGAGGCCTTTACATGCTCCTTTCGTCCTGATAACATGTTTGATGAGAGGTAAGGTGGTGTATTGGGGAACAAGTTGGAGTGCTCACCTCAAGGTCAGAAGTTCAAAGCCACTTGCTGCTCCACAAGCGAAAGATGGGGCTTTCTATGCCCATAATGAGCTACCATCTTCGAAACTCACTGGAGTGCTTTCAGCTGAGTCAGAGTTAAGTTGATGGCGGGGGGTTGATGGGAAAGCTTTACCATCCCAAAGAGTTAGGTTCCATTTCTAGCTTTCCCACATAACAGCTCTGTGTTTTCAGGCAAGTGCTGAACTTCTCTGAACTTTAGCCTCCTTTGTTGTAGAATATATGCTATTGTCTCTATTATACCTAAGGCAGCGTGTGGTAGGTTAAGCATTGGGCTGCTAACCGAAAAGTTAGCACTTCACATGCACCACTGACTCCAAGGGAGAAAGAGTCAGTGGTCCAATTTCCTAAAATTTACAGCTTTGGAAATTCTAACGAGCAGTTTTTCTCTGTCCTATAGGGTTACTGTGTGTTTGCATCTACTTCAAAAGAGTGACTTTTGAGTACACGAGGGTCATGAAAAACAAATGCTTAAAGTGGCCAGCACTTTCATTTTACTTGATCCACAACCAATATGCATAGAAGCAGCCATGAAAAAAAAATAAAATGATGTCTTGTTGGGCAAGTCTACAAAAGAGATCTCTAATGTACCACAAGATAAAGAGGTCACTTTGAAGGCTAAGGTGCACCTGATCCAAGCCCTGATATTTCCAATGGCCTTATGCATGTGAAAGCTGAAACAATGACGAAGGAATGACTGAAGCATAATTGATGCCTTTGGGATAGGTGTTTGGTGAAGAACGACATTGACTGTCACGTGGACTGCCAGAAGAGCAAGCACATTCGTCTTCAAATGAGTACAGCCAAGGGGCTCCTTAAAAGGGAGAATGATGAGCATTCCTCTCCTGTACATTGGGATATGTATGTGATCAGGAAGGGTCAGTCCCTGATGAAAGACATCATGTTTTGTAAAGTAGAGGGTCAGGGAGAAAGAGAGATATCCCTCCCTGGGATAGATTGAATAGGGCTGTAACAATAGGGCTTAAACTCTGAGTGATTGTACGAATAGTGGAAGACAGGGCAGAAAGACAGTTCTGTTCTATCTGCCTAGGGTTGCCCTCAACACAGCATAGAACCCAACCGAAAGCCTTTGCTGTGCTGTTGTCTGCAACTTGAAGTGTCCCATAGAGTCTCCCAGACTGTCATCTGTCCAGAAGCAGCCTGGCACATCTTTTCCCCACGGAGCAGCTGGTTGGCTCAGACTTTCAAACTGAAAGGTGTCCCCACACTTAGCCACTGTGCCACCAGAGCTGCTTCCATAGGCCCGAGGTTCTGATACCCATCTGATGCACCCCAGATTCCATTTTATTATAATGAACACAGCTAACGCCATTTGAAGACGGTTGTAGATGTTCGGACTAGGAAGGACCTTACAGGTCTATGAAGTGCATGAACAGATTGAGCAGTGAAATTTCCAATTAAGCAGGTTGATGTTGGGAAGGTGCGGCAGGATGGGACAGATGCCTTTGCTCGGGGTGCTGGCAGGCCACAGTGGAGAGAGCGGTGTGGAAACAAGTACCGTGGCTTAAGGGTCTGGATTTTGTACTGTGAACTGACATCTGGAGAAGTGTCATGAGCCCAGAGTGATTTTAAAGATAGTAGCAGTTTGGCAGTGGGCTATCTATTGATCCTACACTTGATCTTAGCCAAAAGGTGAGAAGCGGTGCAGGGACATCTATTAAGAAGAATAATTTTCTAATAGCTGATCAGTCAGTTGATCCAGAATGGATAGGATGCCTTTGGAAAGAATGCATATGTGATTTCTGACTCCTGGCAACCCCTGCAGGATAGGGTAGGCCTGCCCTTGAGAGCTTCAGACACTGTAACCCTTGATGGGACTCGAAAGGCTGGTCTTTCTCTGCGGAGCTGGCTCAGGGTTTTGAACTGCTGACCTTGGGGTGGTTAGCAGCCCAACATGTAACCCCTTCCCCACCAGCGCCCCTGACGTTTGCTCATAGAGAGGACGAAAATATGCCATGGCTATGATATGGCTATGTCATTTTCCACTTGCTTGTCTCTTCAGAGTCACCCAAACTGAACCTTAGAATACTTTTAGAGCAGACATCGCAGGCAGGGACCTGGTGCAGAACCAAAAGGGGAGGGGTGGTGGTGGTGGCCCTGTGACCACCGAGTACCTGTTCTGCCTTCAGTTGGTGGCAGGGACCACCTCTAGTTGAGTCTGGCCAGAAAGTACGCCAGGACTTCTACTTCCTCAAGATTAGCTAGAAATGAAGATATCTGCGGGTATGTACAACTTACGGGTTTTCACAAGCCGACAACTGTGAAAAGTAAAACGGCAAAGTGCATGCTGCATCAGCAAGTGTGTCCGTGGTCCCTCTGTGGCTCTTCTCTTAGCGCAAAGGCTGAGAGCCTCACTGTGGTACCTGGAGTGAGGCCTGAGGTGCGTTGGCTCTGGAAGCTGCTGAGTCCTTGGGATTTCCCTCACCTTGGGGAGTCCTGGGGCTGTGCAGGTTACATGGTGGCTGCCGACTGCAGGACTGGCGATTCAAAGCCACCAGCTGTTCTGCAGGTGAAAGACGGGCCTTTTCCTTTCGGAAAGCGGTCTCGTCTCAGAAACTCACAGGGGCAGTCCCCCTCTGTCCTGCGGAGTTGCTATGCCTCGGAATTGACTCGATGGCAGAGAGCGTGGTTTTTCGATTGGAGCGGCTGGGTAGTGAGATGGGTTGGAAGGGCCTGGCAGAGCTGGGCTAATGATCGCAGTGTAGATGACTTGCACAGCTGGTCATGGTGCTCTGAGGAAGGAGCCCTGGTGGCAAAGCTGGTTACCCACTGGGCTGCGAACGGTGAAGTCAGCGGTTCGAATAAAGCAGCTGTTCCTCAAGAGAAACACGAGACATGCTGGTCCTGTGTGGTCTGAAAGCCATATACTCTGTCACATAGGGGGTCACTAGGAGTCAGAATCCACACAACCTTGATGGCAATGAGTTCTCCAGTAGGGAGTGCTTAGAGACCAGGCGGCCTAAAGCCCCTCATACTGTGCATGAGAGCAAGAATGCTGGGAGGAGGGCTGGGCGATGGCTGCTGTTTCTGTGGCTTCCCACACCATCCTTAGATGGATTGTTTTAATCTTGAGAAGAGAGAAGACAGCACAGGCACACACAGAGGCATGTTAGCACACACAGGCACACAGACATAGAAGCACACACACAGACACAGGCACACATAGACATATAGATGCACGTAGGGATACACAAAGAGATAGAGATATGCACACAGACCTCCTCAAATACTCCTTATAGAGCATAGGGGACCCTAGGGATTTAGCAACATGTATTAGTTCCCAAAGGGCCTAACTGGAGCCTGTTTGTGCTTCTATGTGATCGTAGTAAGAGCCGAGTTTCTTTTCTCTCCCTGGAGGTTTGGGTAGTTCTAGTGACAGCTCACCCCAAGGGTGCCATTTGGCAAAAAGGAGAGACGGTTGGCCACAGATGTCCCTGTGCAGTCCCTGCTTTTTGCCCCCAAATAATGGCAGAAAGGGATGTGGAAGGTGGGATTTGCCAAACACAGTCACTATAGGAGAACAGTGGCCCAGATTTGGGTGAAGCTATGTCCCAGTGAGAACCCAGCAGAACCACTGTGCCATTGTAGAACTTCATTTGCCAGGCCCTGCACCACTTCTCCAGGTCCCCACCTGCCTCAATCCAAGCCCTGGCTTCTCCCTCAATAACTGTGAGGCACAGAGAGAAATGTGTTTGCATTGCAGGTCCAGGAATGCTCAGCTTCCTCACAGAAACTTATTTGAAACATCACTCAGCTTCTTTCAGATCTGTAGCTAAATGAATGATAGCCTGGCATTTTAGTCTTTCTTTTCCACACAGTTATCAAAAGTTAGCTTCTGGGAATATGTAAGTGTCAGATGATAAAACAAACACATACTAAAATTTAAGCATAAAGGAAAATATTTCAAATGGAAGTTAAATAAAACCCAAGGCTGTACTCAAAACATATGCACAGTTTTTGCGCACTTCTAGAACTGGTGCAAGGTGCTGGGCTCCCCTTTAACCAAAGCAAGGAAGGAATCACACGGCCCTGGAATACTATGAGTGAAAAGAGGTAGGCGTTCCCAAGAAACAGAGGTTCTCTTGGTACTAAGGCCAGAGAAAGACACCTTCCTCCTGTGGGCTTTCTGAAAAGATTGTGTTGTGCTGGACCATTTTATTGGCAGTCACTTGATAGTAAATGCCACAGTATGTTTTTATGACGGTTTCTTCCAAGGCTTCTGGAGACTTGGACTGATGGCTTGGTTTCAAAGTACAGTTCTGTAAGTGAATTCAACAAGAGACCAGACTAATATTGAGCACACAGTCTTCTAAAGGTCTGGCTGGCTGCAGAGCTAAAATTGGCAATATCAGGAAGAATGGATGCTCTGCGTCTCCATCAGGGAATACTCGGATTGCTATGTTTCTGGTAACTGATTAGCACTTGGGAACTGAGAGTTCTGGGCTTTTCAGACAGGAACGATGTGTTCGGCGAATCTGTGCTGCCAATTAACAGAATCAAATGGATCTCTTGCCAGCCCAGTGGTGGGAAGAACCAGTTTCCTCAATCAGACTTTGAGAATTCAAATGAGCACTATTTTATACATGAAATCATGATCACTCCCCCTCCCCACATACCAAGGTGGAGTTCAATTCAAACCCTCAGACAGAAAGATGATTAAAAATGTCAGTATTTTCTGTATGCCACTGGTATACAAAGATTTTATGTGGGCCTTCACATGTAATGTGACTTCATGATAGATGAAGAACATTAATCACACATATCCATGCATATGTATACCCCTATCTCTCAATTGTGTGAAAATTCTGGTATGTTCAATAAATATAAATTTATTTAAAATTGTTTTCAAATTTATAAATTTGATTGTCATGAAATGAGAATAAATATTAGCATGATGATTCCCATTGGAGGAGTGAGGTGGAAATGTAGTCCCTAAGTATTTCATGGCAGTGACAAGTTGCCCTGCTGTGAAAGCACGGTGGCACCATGTCATGGCACAAAGATATGAGTTTCCTTCTGGGAATATGTTCAAGCAGATATTAAGAAGCATAAGGAAAGTCTGACAGAAGCACATGGAATGCCTAATTGCAAGCCATGCCTCTTTTTGATGATCCAGTTAGGATAAATGATTTGTAAAAATATACCCTTAAGAAAAAATATATGTAGTTTTTGGATAGGAGCCACATAAATGTTGGCGAGCATCTGCTAATAATTATGATTTTTGCTTTTAGCGAGGTTGAACCTAGACCATTTTTCCTATCAGTGATTAGATGGGAGGAGAAATTCTCAGTTTGTCTTCACAAAATTGTACTGTCAGATCAGAGGTGAACACTCATCATTCTGTTCTCAAAACAAGGCACACCATTTTTCATCCAGAATGGTTTCCAGTGCCTTATGAATAGTTTTAAAATAGGATTGGGGCAAGAAAAACACTTGGTCATGAGCAAGTGTAGACAAAGCTCAGCATGGTGCATGGAAGCTTTGATTCCTTAGCATATAATAGCTATCCTTAGATATCTGTAAGGCTTCCAGTAGACAGAGTAGAAGACACTTGTGGCCACTAAAGGGTTGCCCAGTAGGTGAAAATTGCAAAATGATGTTTGATCCTCAGTCCGTGGGAGAGACACCATCATTGGCTATACCCATCTAAAATGGTGATGCATGGTTTGCTGAAGAGGGGATGAAATGTGGGGTTGGGTTTCCAGGCATGCTACTTCTGTCCTTGAGCTGATGGAGTTCTCAGACAAGGCAGGCCTGTTGAGAGATGAGGTGACAATTTACTGCATGAATGGCCTCTACATAAGAGTTCCTCCAATAATCTGACTCATTTAAATATCTAAGTAAGGTAGGTTCAGGGACCCTCCTGTGGTGTCAATGGTTTGACATTTGACTCGTAACCTAAAGGTTGGCCTTTCAAAGCAACTCAGTGATTCTGAACAAGGAGATCCTGGTTATCTGTTTCCTGTTGAACAGCTCCATTCTAGCGCATGGGGTTGCCAAGCTATCAGAATCCACTCAAAGACAGCAGGTTTGTTTCTGGTTGCTTGTTCCATGGTAGATGCCCGTTTACCAAAGTCACACATGTGCTGATTTTCTGAGACTCCAGTAAGTAAGTGGAAGGCTGTGCTTCTTCAATTAAACCCTCGTCCATTTCAAATACAAGAGACCAAGCAAGAACAAATAGCTGGGTTCCTGGATGTTTGTAGTTCAGAAATGAAATACATCTAGTTAGCGGAGAGCGTCCATTCATTGCATCGGGAGCTCATTCCTCTCTTGTGCGCACTATTGTCTTTGGCAAGAGTGTCAGGGGAATGAAGAGCGGACTCTGCCGCCACACTTTATCTTGCCAACGCTGTAGATTCATGCATACATATCCAAATGTAGTGCAGCTTCTCAGTTTGAGGCTTATGCAGAGAGATTGGTGTCCTCTGCGGAAAAGAAAATGTCTTTGCTCTGGGCTCTCGGAAACAAAGGACACTGGAAGCCATCATTTTCATAGCTGCCGAGGGCCTGGAGGCACAGATTAGATTGGTCTCTGCCGTAAGGAAAGTGCAGTCTCTAAAAGTGTGCTGGTGACCAGCTTTGAAGGAGAGAGCCACGGCCCCACAGGGCATGCTCTTGTAAATGCCCGTCATCTGACTTCGCTCATGTTGTTTGAGAAATGTGGTTTCGTTAGCATATCAAATAACGACTCCCCAGACGTTCATGGCATCAAGCTCTCTGTGACAAAAGAAAATATCCTGCAACTTTCAGATAAAGAGGGATTATTCTATGTTTGGGAAATGTGTGTGTATTATTTACATCTGGGCAACACTGGTCTGTTCAGTCCTAAGAGAAAGAGAAAGGGCCATCCTTTCCTTCAAAGATAGTGATGCTGAACAGTCATGGTTGGCCAGGTGGGAGATCAATCAGGGAGTCATGATGCTGCCACCGCCCAGCTAATCGTGCCACAGGGATTTTCCTGTTGTATCTTTTCAGTAGTAGCCATGCTCATCACTCTGTTGTCTGTAACTTTCTTCTTTGCTCTCTGTTTTCTGCTCTTTTTCCATATGAGTTTGGTTTCTTCACAGTTTGGGTAGTATACCTTTCAAAACACTAGGGAGGGCGGAGACATGACAAGAGCAAGTATGGAAGTAAATGATATGAGGGGGCCCTCAAAAAGTCATGGAAAAATTTCATTGTCTTTCATTTCCACTTTCCCCCCACTTTTCCTCCTTTGTTTGTCGGCTCCCATGCAGGACTGGACACAAAGTAATTTCTGAGTTAATAGTTGTTGCATAATGCTAACTACCATCTTCTGAGCAGCGCACTGTGTGCCAATATGATCCAACTTTTGTTCCACTCATCCATATACCCACACAATCCTAGTTACTGCTGACCACTCGCTGTGGAGGCGTGGCCGCCCTGCTTTTACAAGGGGGTATCAGCTTCAAATCTTGAGAGTGGCATTTTGAGCAGGCTGGAGGTATGTAGTCATGCAGAACAGTATCTGACATATTAATATAAAAGGCAAAACTGTATATCTAGATGACTGTTTATGTAGAAAGAATATTTATATCTGTGTGAGTGTATATCAGACAAATGCTTGTATTTAGAAATAAAAATATCCAAAGCAGCAACTCACACCGATTTGTAACCAGTTATAGTGAGGAATAGGGTGAGAGGAGCAAAGGTAATTTTGTTTGCCACCTTATGTAATTAATATATCATCCTTTAAAAATAAGTAGAATGAGCCTCTTCAAAATAAAGATTAAGAAGATAAAGCAGTCTTATCCCATGTTATCTAGTTGGTATATTAGCCGAGGAGAGTTTCAACCTTCGCCCATCTAGCTTTAAAGCCTGTGTCCACAACAGTAATTCTCAGGTACGTGATCTTGTCCCAAGGGGACAGTTGACTATGTCTGGTGGTCACAGCTTGAATGTGTCGATGTTTCAGGGGTATTTGTGGCATTTAGGAAGTAGAGAACAGAGATACAGGTACCCACCCATGGCCATCAAATTGAATTCAATTCATAGCAACCTTTCCAAGGCCTTACGTCTTTATAGAGACTTTATTTTTTTTTGGTGTCACAACGTAGCTGGTAGCTGGTCCAATGCTGTCCCTAACAGTCCTGGTAGACATGGAGGCCAGGATAGATCCTCCACAGCAAATATTTCTCTGGCCCAAGATGTCCTTCGTAACAAGGTGGAGGAGCAATGGTATCAATGTAGCCAGTCCTCCTCACCAGTATTCTGCCTCCCTGATGATACTCTCTGCTGAGCTTGCTTCTTACCTCAGACCTAACACACCATCATCATGTGACTGTGAGACTGTCCAATGCTGGCTGGCCTAACGAGCCTGGGCGCAGAGCCAGCTCAAAAGCCAGGCTATTCCCGTGCCCAGTGGAAACAGCAGACATTAAATGAGGTATTTGCTCTTCTCTGATCACAGCTTTTAAAAGAGAAAGAGACAGAGAGAGACACTAATTGGGCTTTTAGGGAGGTGATAACTGGGTAAGAGGGATTCCTTAGGAAGGTGCAAGGTGGGGCACAACTCATGGGAAAAGTCAGCTTTCTTTTTAAGGAGTGATGATGGTGATGTCTAGATTTTCTCCCCTACCATCTTTTGCTCCTTTAATGATTTACACGTTTATTTACTACCTAAAATCAGGTGCCGTGCAGGCATCTGACTGCTGATCAGGGCTCATTCTACTTACATTTGAATAACTAATTCTCTTCCAGTAAATCTCTGGTGGTTCATTCATTAGCAAGAGAGATTCTTTCTACAAGCTGCTGGCGTTAGTCCTGAGCTCCCAGGCTGGGAAGTACCTGGCCAAAATGAGTGCATCAGCATTTTGGTTCTGCTGGGAGCGTTCCTGGGAGACCCTGGAGACAGGGCAGAGGGGTGGGGCTCAATTTCCAAAGTCTACTCAGCTAGTGTGCCTGTGAAAGCTGGACACTGAAAAAGAAAGACGGGAAAAGAATGAGCGGATTTGAATGGTGTTGGGTCACATGACTTTTTAAAGCTTTTGTTTCATTGTCTGGGGGATAGGGTAGTGACAACTGACCTACAGAGTGGGCACAAGAATCGGGCCATGCAGATGTGATTTGTACAATGTTAGTTCAGCAAATGAGGTTAGCAATGATTTAATTGCTTTTGGCTCCATTGTCAATGTTTACGGAAGCAGCACCCAAGAAGTCAATTGACGTATTGCAGCAGGTCAATGCCGCGAAAGGTCTTCCTAATGTATTAAACAGCAAAGATGTTTGCTTGATCCTCTCGTTGACCATTAAGGTTCATCTAACCCAGTAGTCTCAAATGAAGGTGAAAACTAGATAATGAAAAAAAGACAGGCTATTCCACATGAATAGAAGACGACTTTCTAAGATTCACCTTCTCCAAAGCATTGGTCCCAGGGGCACACGGCTCAAAAATCGACTCTGAGAAAGAATTTTGATGACTGGGAACCCAAGCCTGTGTGAGATTAGTGTGGAGACCTATCAGTCAAAGTAACAGAAATCATGGTTGTAGCTGCATGTATTAGGTAACCAACATGCAACATCCTCTGGTTTCTTTCTTCTAACTTATAACGCCATTGATTAAAGGTAACACCATTGATTGAAGGCCCTCAATGAGATGGACTGACACAGTGGATGCAACAATGAGCTCAAGCCTAGGAGGAGCAATTGTGATGCTGGTGCTGGGCCAGGCGGAGTTTTGTTCTGTGTGTATAAAGTTGCTAGGGATGGGTACCTACTCAGTAGCATTTAGTAGCAACATCAACTGAAGACACACCTTTTTTTTTTTAATTGGTGTTTATTCAGTCCTCACTCATCCACCTGGTTGGTTTCTTATGTAAAAATGGAGGATGGCCACATCAGATCATAAAGAAGAGATCACTGGTAAACTCTTGAGAATCATTGTCTAATCAAGTTGATGTGTAACCTCGACCACCGTAACAAGAATTACTCTCACCAACACTTTAGCATTCATGGATAACAGGTGTATGCTATTAATGTTCAAGATAGTTGGGCTGAGCCCCAGTGGTGTAGTGGTTGTGTGCGGGACTGCGGCCCACTGGGACAGAGGTTCAATTCCAGCAGTGGGGCTGGGCCTCCTACTCCCACCACCGGAGAGCAGTGATGCCCCCCCCAAAGGCAAAAACAAACAAACAAACAAACAAACAAAAAAGATAGTCAGATGATAGATTTTATACTATTTTTATGAATGCAAAAGCCAGGTATTGAGATAGGTGATAAGTGTGGAGTACGGATGTGTGTGTGTATGCGCACACATGCACACACATGCACCTAAACATGAACTTATGTTTAAAGCCAATCAAACTGGCATTTCATTGAGGGTAAAACATATTCTGATTGAAGTGGGAAAATGTAAAAACAATGGAAAATTGAGTAAGTGCTGAGAGTCTTCACACATTATCACAGTTAATCCTCATAGCTGACTTTTAAAAATGTATTACTGTTGTTCTTACTTTACAGATGAGGAAACTGAGGCCCAGTTAAGTCAGTTGTATCAAGGAGAGTTCAGCTAGTTTTTACTGTAAAAGAGCCAGCTAGTAAATATTTGAGGTTTTGTGGTCCATATGGTGTCTGTCACAATAGCTCGATTCTGCCATATAGTGTGAATGTAGTTGTAGACAATGTATAAATGAGTGAGTGTGGCTGTGATCCAATAAAATTTTATTTATGGGCACTGGAATTTGAATTTCATGTATTTTTCGCATATTATTTAAAGCATTTTTCTACCACTTAAAAATGGAAAAGTGAAAAATGAAGGCAAAGGAAGACAATGGGAGAAATATGAGAGTTAAAGACAAAAGAGAAAATGCTATTTTTTATACAATGCTACAATAACAATTATTTATGAGTGGAAACATAAATAAACATAAAAACTAAATGGGTCTGGGAAGGAAAATGGGACAAAGCCTATTAATATATGGTGATACATACAAATCATTGCTGCAGAATCATTAAATGTCTGCCAGTCCGTGTCCACTCATAACTACTCAGTGTAAGACAGAACAAAACACCACTTGCCCCCAGACCGTACTCAAGCATGAACCCATTGTTGTAGGATCTGGGCCAGTTCATCTTTTCAAGGGTCTTTCTCCTTTTTGTTGCTCTTCTCCTTTAGCAAGCACGGTGTTCCTTTCTAGGCACTGACGTCTCCTGAAAACATGCCCAAAGGAGCATTCTGGCTGTACTTGTTGCGAGACTGATTTATGCGTTCTCTGGCAGTCCATGTATTTTCTTTTTTTTTTCCAGTTCATGTATTTTCAAAATTCTTCACCCCTGCTATAACTTGAAGACATCAGTTCCTCTTTGTTTTTTTTTTCTTCATTCCGTATCCAACTTTCACATTCATATGAGATGTCTGGAAATACCATGGCTCTAGTCAGGTGCTCTTTAGTCGTCAAAGTAGCATCCTACTCTGCAATACTTTACTGAGATCTGTGCCGCAGATTTACTCAATGCGATGCATCCTTTGGTCTATCGACTGCTGCTTTTTATGGATTGTAGATTCAAGCAAGATTAAATTCTTGAAAACTTAATCTTTTATTCATCTGTCATGATGCTACCTACTGGTCCAGTTGATTTGCTTTTCTTTACGTTGAGTGGCAATCTGTAGAGAAGGCTACAAATCTTGAGCTTCATCAGCAATTGTTTCAAGTCCTCCTCACGTGCAGGAAGTAAGGTTGGGTCATCTGCATATTGCTGGTTAGCAACAAGCCTTCCTCCCAACCTGATGCCACATTCTTCTGTATATAACTCAGCTTCTCTGATGATTTGCTCAGCAAACATATTCAATAAATATGATAAGAGAATGACTCTGGCACCTATATTTCATGATTTTAAGTCTCGGTCTTAAGCCCAGGTATTGCTTTGGTCTGTTCCATTGACTGCCTCTTGATCCACGTACAGATCCTGCATGAACACAATGGAATGCTCTGCAATTCCTGCTCTTCTCAGTGCTATTCATAATTTGTTGTCATCCATGCACTTGAATGTCTTCGCATAGTCAATAAAACACAAACAAGCATCTTTCTGATATTCTCAGTTTTGAGGCATAATCCTTGTGACAGTAGCAATGATGTTCCTTGTTCATGATCTTCTTATGAATCCAGATTAAATGTCTGGAAGCTTCCAGTCAATGTACTGCTGCCATCTTTATTGAATTATCTCCAGTAATTTTTTTCTTGCATGTTATATCAATGATATTGCTATATGATCTGAACATTCTATTGGGGCACCTTTTTTGAAATAGGTACAGATAGGGCCCTCTTCTAGAAAACTGACCAGGTAGCTGTCTTCCAAATTTTTTGGAATGGGTGATGACTGCTTCCAGTGCTTCATCAGCTTGTTGAAACATGTCAATTGGTATTTTGTCTGTTGTTGGAGCCTTGTTTTTGGCTAATGTTTTCATTACAGCTTAGGTTTACTTCTTCAGGACCATTGATTCTTGATCATATGCTACATCTTGAAGTGGTTGAATTATGACTAGCTCTTTTTGATACAGTGATTCTTTGTGTTCTTTCCACTTCCTTTGATGCTTCCTGCTTCATTTAAAATTTTACCCACAGAATCTTTTAGTGTTGTAGCTTGAGGCTTGCATTTTTTCTTCCTATCTTTCAGCTTGAGATACGATGAGCACATTCTTCCTTTTTGGCTTTTAGTTTGCACATTTCATTATAATACATTACTTTGTCTTTTGAAGTTGTCCCTTGAAAATCTCTGTTTGGCTTTTTAACAATTTCATCATTCTTTCTTTTGGCTCTGCTGCTCTGTTATAAAATATAAGTTTCAGGGTCTTCTCTGACAAGCACTTTGATCTTTTTGTTCTTACCTGTCTTTTTAATGACCTTCTGCTGACTTTGTGGCCAATATTCTTTTTGTTTTGTTTTTTTGGGCATCACTGTCCTCTGGTTTTTTGGGTGGCCCATATTCCTGATGTCATCAAACAATACATCGGGTCTGCTGTTTAGTGAATCAAATCTGTTGTTGAGATGTTATAAGAATGTGGTGAAAAAAGCTGATGGGGCCCAGCTATCAAAAGATGTAGCATCTAGGGTTTTAAAGTCTTGAAAGTAAATAAGCAGCCATCCAGCTCAGAAGCAAGCCCATATGGAAGAAGCACACCAGACTGTGCAACCATGCGATGTCAAAGGGATCCAGTATCAAGCATAAAGAAACTAAAAGTTATATCATTACAAATAAGGGGCATGCAGATTGGAGACCCAAAGCCCATCAATAAGTGAAGCTACATCCTCTTACAGAGGGGTTGCAGCGAGGAGATGAACCAGTCAAGGTACAGTGTAGTAACAATGAAATGTGCAACTTTCCTCTAGTTCTCAAATGCTTCCTCCCACTGACTATCATGATCCCAATTCTACCAGACAGATTCAGCTAGACCAGGGGATATACACTGGAGTTGGAAACATGGGGAATTTAAGATAGATGATCCTTCGGGGCTGGTGGGGGAAGTTGTGATACTGGGAGGGTGGAGGTGTGGTGGAATAGAAAGGGGGAACTAATTTTAGGGATCTGCATATTATCTGGGGTGTGGACAAGAGGAGGGTGGTTGAAGGAACACATTGGACAGTGTAAGATATGGAAAGGTAATAACAATTTGTAAATTATTAGGGGTTTGTTGGGGAGGAGCTGGAATTAAAATAAAGAACTAGAGGAAAGGGGGAAAGGAGTTTATACCAAGAGCTCAAGTAGAAAATATGTGGAAATGAATATGGCAACATGTGTACAAATATGCTTAATACAAATGATATATTGAATATGATAAGAGCCCCCAATAAAATCTATATTTAATAAAAAATTCAGATGGTGTCTACTTAAGGTTGCATTTTGGCTATATCATATTTATCTAATTTCCTTTTGCTTCAACCTGAACTTATATTTGAGCAGTTGAAAGTCAGTTCCACCATTGGCTGTTGGCCTTGTGTTATTTGAAGATACTGTGCTTTTCCAGTGTCTCTTCCCAGAAATGTAGTCAGTTTTATTCCTGTGGATCCAATTTGATTCCTGTGCCTTTCACCTGGTGAAGTCCACATATATAGTTGCTGTTTGTTTTGTCGAAAAAAAGTTATTTCCAGTAAAGAAGTAGTTGGTCTTACAAAATTCTATTATGTGATCTTCAGCTTTTAGTTTCTGTCAATAAGGATGTATTTCCCAAGTACTATTTCTTCCTTTTTGTTTCCAATGTTTGCATTCCAATTATCAATACATATTTATTGCACAATTTCAGACTGAAAAAGTTGGTAGAATTCTCCAGTTTCTTCATCATTAGATATAGGGATTGATGCTTAAGTTTGAATAATAGTTGTGGTGAATGGTGTTTCTTATATATGTATAGATATGATCCAGTCAGACAGTATTGTACTTTAAGAAAGATCATAAATGATTCTTTTTGATGATGAATACAATGCCATTCCTCTTCAACTTATCATTCTGGGCATAGGAAGCCATATGCTTGTTTGATTCAAAAGGGCCATTCCTCTACAACTTATCTTTCTGGGCATAGGAAACTGTATGCTTCTTTGATTCAAAATGGTCAATGTCAGTCTTTTTTAGATCACTAATATTGAAGATATGGATCTTTATTCATTCACTTCATTTCTTAATGACTTCCAATTTTCCTTCATACTTTCCAATCTCTGATTATTAATAGATGTTTGCATTGATTTCTTCTCATATTGTGTCATGTCCCATCAGCAAATGAAGGTACTGAAAGCTTTACTCTCAAAGACTTTCTTCCATTTACACCTTTGTAGTTGACTCTACTTTTAAGAAGGTAGTTCTTCCTCAATCATATTTTTCAGTGTCTTCTGACCAGAGGAGCTCATCTTCTGGTAAAGTCTGACAATGCTTTGCTTATATTCATGATGGTTTCAGTGGCTAATTCCTCAGAAGTGGACAGCTTAGTACTTTTTCATAGCCTATTCTTCATCTGGAAGCTCTGCTAATAACTGTTCTCCTTGGGTGAACCTGTTGGTATTTGAAATACAAGTGACATTGTTTCTTGCATCATGGCAACTGGCAGGCTATCTGAATATAGCAATCTGACAGACAAACTATGAACATAATCATAGAAACTCTTATTGAGTAAAGATATAAAAATGTGAAGCTATTACTTCATGGAAATTCTAAATCTAGCTCAAGATACTTCTAAAGGTGGTATGTCCATGTCTGTAATCCATCCCTGAAGACTTTTGTGCTCTTTGATTTACACCAGGACAAAATGGCAGTATGAAAATCCTCCAAATACACAAATTGTGCTCCCTTTGAAGGTTATTTGAGTTTGGGGAACAAAAAAGGAAGATTACAGGGGCAAATCAGTGCAATCAGTCGAATGGGTTGATGTGTTTCAATGAAATTCTCCAAGTCAGTTCCCCACGCCAAGCCAAACTCACTGCCATGGAATCAATTCTAAATCATGGTGACCCTGTGGACTTCTGAGATTGTAACTGTTTACAGAAAACCCAGTCTTTCTCATGCAGAGTTGCCGGTGCATTTGAACTGCCATCCATGTGGATTATAGAACAATGTGTAACCATTATAACATCAGGGCAATTGAAAACTGAGTAGGGGCATTATTTTGATATTAAAAAGAAACAAAAATAGAAATCCTTGGCACAGTTTTCCTGACCTCACAATACAGGTTTCACTTTTTTGGAAACTTCTTCACTGTAAGCCTCCATGATCATCCTATGTCCTTTACTAAAATCTATAATGATCACCCTTTTGAAGTCCCCCCAAAACACTTACCATTATCTTCCCAACTGCCTTCTCTGACTTGATGAGTAACTGGCTCAGTAGGTTTCCCCAGAAGCCCTTGTCTTGATTGAAGTGTTTTCAGACACCTTCTCTTCATTGAGACATACTTAAAAATAGTTTATTGGAATAAGTCCATCCATATATCAATGGGACGCCTACTATCAATACTTTTGCCTTACGAAGGTTTGGCATAAGATATTTCTTTCTACTTATGTATTTACCTATGCTACAATGTATTCATGGATACACTAGAATGTAGCATAGCTCAAGTTCAATGCCATTGAGTTGATTCTGACTCATCGAGACTCTATAAGGCCGAGTAGAGCTGCCCTTATGAGTTTCTGAGACTGTATTTATGGGAGTAGAAAGCCTCATCTTTCTCCCACAGAGCAGCTGGTAGTATCGAATGGGTGACCTTGTGGTTAGCAGTCCAACAGCTCTTTAGAATAGAGCACACATGGGCCAAGGTATGGAAAATTCTTGCTTATATCAAACATCTTGAAGAAATAAACCACTCGATCTTAAGGATTAGGACCCTGGTTTCAAGTGACACCAAGGTCAGTTGACATAAGATAATCCACAAAGACAGTTCTACATCCTACTTTGGTAAGCAGTGACTGGAATCTTAAAAGTTTGGGAGTGGTCAAAGGTACAATTATTGGTCTCTCCCTGAAAGAGGAAAGAAAAGCAAAGACTCCTGGAAGCAAGAATTGCAGTAAACTCATGCATTGTGTGAATATCCGCTTTCTGGATCCTGAGGCTAGAAGAATTAGATGGTACCCAGTTATCACTTTACTAACTATTCTAAAAAGGATCACGTTGGGAAGTCCTGGACAAGGTGAGAGAAGGATGTGGATCAAAATTGAAAATAGTGAAAGACGAGAAGGAGAAGGGGACCATGCTTATAGGTTTGATGGAGATTGGTGAAACCCTCGACTGTGGTCCTTAATGAATCTTCAGGTCAAAACCAAACCTACTTTTTGGCTCAATTTTCAGCCAAACAATAGAAAGGCATATAAGATGAACAACATTAGGAAGAAATGCAGTCCTTAGAATAATCAACCATAAAAAGTAAAAATCATTCTTAACTCATTAAAACGGCTTATCAGGGTTGTATAGTCCCACCATACTTGTTCAATTTAGATGAGGAAGAAATAATCATCAAAGCGGGGTCACATGAAGAAGAATGTGGCATCAGTAGAAGAAGGCTTATTAATAACCTGTGGCATGCAGTTAACACAGCGTTGCTTGCTGAAAGTGAAGAGGAATTGACGTTCTTGTTGATGAACTTCAAGGATTGAAGCCTTCAGTATAGATGACAGCTATAAGAAAGACCAAACTCCTCCTACCTGGACTAATAGGTAACATCATGATAAATGGAGAAAAGGTTGAATTTATCAAGAGTTTTGTCTTTTGTGGATTCACTAGTCAATGCTCATGGAAGCAGCAGTCAGGAGATCAAAAGACATACTGTTTGAGGTAAGTCTGCTGCACAACACCTTTTTAGAGTATTGAAAAGTAAAGATATGACTCTGAGGACTAGTGTTTGCCTGATCCAAGCCATGCACTCTCCGTTGCATCATATGAATGTGAAATTTGGACATTAAAATAAAGAAGACCAAAGAAGAATTTATGCATTTGAATCATGGTGCTGGAGATGAACGTGGAAAGTACCACGGGCTGCTAAAGGACAAACAGAATTTTCTTGGAAGAAGTAAGGCAAGAGTGTTCCTTGGAGGCAAGGATGACAAGACTTCATTTTACATATTTCCCACATGTTGTCAGGAGAGACCAGTCACTGAAGAAGGACATCATGTTTCATAAAATAAAATAGAGGAGCAGCAAAAAAGAAGAAGGCCTTCACTGATATGCATTGCCCTAATGGCTGAGGCATAGGAACAATTTTTTTGGGGGGGGGGCATCACTGCTCTCCAGTGGTGGGAGTAGGAGGCCCAGTCCCACTGCTGGAATTGAACCTCCGTCCCAGTGGGCCGCAGTCCTGAACACAATCACTCCGCCACTGGGGCTCAGCCCCATAGGAACAGTTTTGAGGATGGCACAAGACTGTTAAGTTCTTCATTCAGTTGTGTGTAGTATCATTGTAGGTCGAAGCCAACTCAATGACCCCCGAAAACAACGTAAACATTATAACAGACTAGCTAATATTCCAGACCTATTGTCATCTAGTTGGTTCTGTCTTCTAGCAGCCTTATAGAACAAAATAAAACTGTTTCAGAGGTTTTCAAGAACTGCGAATCTCTTGAAGTGGCAAGTTAGTTTGAACCACCAACATCACGGTTAACACACTCAAACTTAATTGACTCTGCCATACCCCTTAGGAGACCATGGGCTGTGGACATGGCTCCTGTGCCACAGATTGCTGCCACTTGATTTCTGGACACCTGGAGTGAGGGTTCTAATTCAGGTTTGTCACAAGAACCAATGTTCAATCTCCACTATACTCTGCTGTATATTAAAAAGAGAGAGGTAGCTGATCGTCAAGTTGTTATTTCTCAAAGACATCAACAAAAATTTTACTGAATAATTATTTGCCTTACTCATAAAATTTTACAGCTTTCTTGAGGAAGATCTATTTTTAATTCCCTCTGAACTTGTTTCTTCTTTGCTCAATGCTAATTTTAATTTGAGAAAGCTTTTTGACTTTTGAACTGAAAGCATATAAATGTGAACTCTTTTTTTGACTGAAACTAAACATGCATACAGAATAAAAAATCCAAATGCCTTAAAATTGTTTAAAATAAAGGAAAGGTTATCTATCTCCCTCCCTCCTCATTTCCTTTTATTCCCTAATTCTTCTTCACAGAGGCAACCACTATGAACAGCTTCTAATGCATTCTTCTGGAAGTTGAATATATGCATACAAAACATTGTGTGTATGAATTTTCATTTTAGCTTTCATACTTGATTTTTCATGTAATACATGTCAGAGAGCCATCTATATCAATATGAGCATCATTTTTAAGGGCGTCATGGTGTTCTACTGTATAACGTACCCCTGAAGTAATACTATTTATTTAGCTATGTTCTCATCATTGTATTTTGTTTCCAATTTTTAACAACAATGTTACACTGAACATGACTGTGATTAAACCTATCATATAAATGTCTACAAATGAAATAACCAAATTAGAGTAAATGTGAACTTTCGATAAATTGATGTTTTTCTTATATTAGCTTTCAATCATTAGCCAACCAAGGAACAGCCACAAAGCAATGCTAGCATGGCTGTTGGGAAAATGGATTCCTTTCTGCCTTATGAAATATCTCCATTTATCTATGGTTTATTTGTTTGTTTGATTGGTGAGGAAATAGATTGTTTCATCTTCTAAAGGACAGCAGAGAATTCATATGTGGTGCCACTAAGATTTTGGGCTTCTGATCTCATCAGAAGATGAGACTTTGATGATGACATTTATTTTAAGAACAGTCATTTTTCTTTAAGAACCTAAGAAATGTGTTCTGAGCCTATATAACCAGAACACTCACAAAGTAGCAACAATGGTTCGTACAACTCTAATTTTCACATATTTTCCTCAAAGACTGAGGAAAGATTGTTAATAACTCATATTTCAATGGCATCTGTTAATTTTGAATATTGACTTTATTCCAACTTTGGTTTTGCGATGATATTATCATCTTGAAATTTCCCAATGACTCTTTAAGAACTACAACTACTTTCATTCTATCTTCAGAAGAGGATACTGAGGTTTAGAGTGACTCAAAGTCACAGAGCTAAGAGGTAATGGAGTGCTGGCATCCATGACCAAAAACATGCTGTCATCTTCAGTCACTAACCATCTCTTTTCAATGTTTCCAAATTCTCCCTCTGGTTATTTCCTCCAACCTTTGTTTCACTTTTCAGATATTACATGTGCCATCAATTCTACACGGAGATCGATTAATCAATAGTGGAAGTTGCTTCTACTTTTTGCATCATAGAGAATTACCAACACAGGTTTTCCTACCGGTCTGTGACGTTTGAGAAAAGGCTACATGTGTTACTAGGTGCTCAGTAAACGTTCACTGAATGAATGAGTAAATTCAACACATAAATTTAAAATAATTAGAGACAAGGTAATTTTATACTTTATATTAGAGGCTTGGTAGTGTAGAATAAAAACTAACAATCTATGTTTTTTAATAATAAGGGTTTCTAGGAGCTCAGAAAGTTTATGTTTTATTATGCTATCATTGTTAGGTGTCAGCTCAAGTAGGTTACAGCAACTTATGCACAACAGAATGGAACACTGCCTGGTCCTACAAACCAGTCTCACAGCTGTCCCTGTGCTTGAACCGATTGTTGCAGCAATCATGTCAATCCATATCTCCTGGGGCTGTCTAGTCTTTCCCTGCCCCTCTACTTTACCAGACATGAGGTCCTTCTCCAGGCACCAGTCTTTCCTGACTCTATGTCCAAAGTATGTAAGACAAACCCTTGACACCGTGCTCCAAGAACCACCGGGGCTGTATTTCTTCTGGGACATATCTGTTTGTCCCGCAAGTAGTGCATGATACTTTCAATGTTTTTCTTCTGCACCACAGTTCAAATGAATTGATTCTTTGTCTTGGTCTTCTTTAGTCAATACCCAGATTTCACATTGCATTTGAGGCAATTGGGAACGCCATGGCTTGGGTCTTGAATATCAGTCCTCACAGCAGCAGCATCATTACTTTTCAATACTCTAGAGAGGTTCTGTGCAGCAGACTTAGCTAATGCAATCTCTCGACTGCTGCTTCCATGAGCATTGATTGGAGATCCAGTAAGACAAACTCCTTGCCAGCGTCAGACTTTTCTTCATTTATAAGGAGGTTACCTATTGGTCCAGCCGTAGGGATTTCTTTACACAGAATTGCAATCTATACTTAAGACTTCAGTCCTTGATCATTATCAGCAAAAGCTTCAAGCCCTCTTTACTTTCAAGAAGAAAGTTTATGTCATCTGCATATTGAAAGTAGTTAATAAGCTTTCCTCCATTGCCACATTCTTCTTCATGTAAACCTGCTTCTCTGATGATTTGCTCAGACCACAGTTTGAATGAGTATGGTGAGATGATACAATCTTGACACACACCTTTCCTAATTTTAAACCATGCAATGGTCCCTTGTTCCTTTCCCATATCTGTCTCTTAATCCCTGTTCAAGTTCAACTTCTAGCTCAATGAAGTGTTCTGGAATCCCGATTCTTCTCAAAGTTATCCATTGTTTGTTATAATCCCTATAGTTGAATTTATTGACATAGTCAATATAAGACAAGTAAGCACCTTTCTGGTCTTCTTTGTTTCCAGCTAAGATCCATCTGACATCAGCAATGATACCTCCTGTTCTACTTTCTCTTCTGAACCCCGCCTGAACCTCTGGTATAGATGCAACTGTTGTTGATTGACCTTAGGCAAAACTGTACTTGCATGTGATATGACATAGTGTTCTCTAACTTCAGCATTCTTTTGGGCCACTTTTCTTTGGAATGGGTAAAAAATATCTTCCAGTCAATTGGCCAAGTAGCTATCTTCCAAATTTTCTGGCATAGATGAGTGACTGCTTCCAGAGTTTCACTAGCATGTTGACATGCTTCAGTTTGGATCCCATCAGTTCTTAGATTCTTGTTTTTGACTTGATTCTTTTTTTTTGGAAAAAAAAAATTATTGGAACTCATCTGAACATCAGATATACCTGGTGTTGGTTAGCAAGAACTGTTTGTACATTTGGTATTGATGGTGCCAAACCCAAATAATGACTGGACATGACGGGGAGAGACGTGGAAACCAAAACCTGATTTTGGAGAGGAAACTAAAGGCCAGTCAGATTCAGTGAGGATGCAAAACCTGGTACAACAAATTCAGAGGTGGGTAAACTGCAGCTCACTAACCATATGTGATTCTTTGGGTATGTACATGTAGCTCTGAAGTAAAATTGAAACAAGCAATCATTTTATTGGGGTCTCATACAACTCAGCACAATCCATCCATCCATCTAGTGTATGCCAAGCACACCTGCACATCTGTTGCCATTATCATTCTCAAAACATTTGCTTTCTACTTAAGCCTTTGGTATTAGCTTCTCATTTCCCCCCCTCCCTCCCCTCCCTTATGAACACATGATAATTTATAAATTATTATTATTTTGTCACATCTTACACTGCTCAGTGTCTCCCCTTACCCACTTCACTATTGTTTATAACCCAGGAAGGAGGTTATATGTAGATCCTTATAATCGGATCTCCTTTTACCCCACCCCTCCTTTATCCTCCCGATATCGCCATTCTCACCACTAGTCCTAAAGGATTATCTGTCATAGATTCCCCCTGTTAAAATAGAAAGTTTTAAAGGATCTTCTTCAGATAAAAATTTATCTCTGGCTCGTGAGTAACTGTTAAATTGACGGGAAGACCAGGGTTGGCTCATCTCTCTCAAAAGTTTGCCCATCCCTGGGCTAATGATTTCAGTGAAGCTTGAACTTCTTTCGTCAGCATCATTGGTTCTTGTTCCTATGTTATGTCCTGATCTGGTGGTATGGTGACCAGTTTTTTTTTTTTTGTACAGTGACTCTGTGTATTCTTTCCATTATTTTTTTAATGCTTTCTATGTCATTCAATTTTCCCCTACAATCTTTTGATATTATAACTCAAACTTTCTAATTTTTTTTCCTGAGCTCTTTCAGTTTAAGATATACTGAGCACGCTCTTCTTTTTTGGTTTTCTAATTTGAAGTCTTTGCACATTACATTGTAATTGTACGTTTTTCTATTCAGCTTTTTTTACTTCACCCCTTCTCCCATTTTCTTTAGCTACTCAGAAGGGTATGTTTCAGAGTCTTTTCTAACATCTACTGCGATGTTTTCCTTTCTTTCCTGTCTATTTAATGGCCTTTTGCTTTCTTCATGAGTGATGGTCTTGATGACCTCTCACAGCTCAGCAGGTCTTTTGTCACGAGTGTTTAGTGCATCAAGTCTGTTATTGAGATGTTCTCAGAATTGAGGTGGGATTGACTCAACATCATATTTTGGCTTTCGTAGACTTGTCTTAATTTTCTTCAGTTGCAAATATCTGAGCAATTGATGGTCTGTCCCACAGTCAGCCCCTGGTCTGGTTTTAGCTGCTTGACATTGACTTTCTCCATCATCTCTTCTCACAGATGTAATCAGTTTGATTTCTTTGTATTCCTCTAGAAGAGTCCCTATTTATAGTATCTTTTTCTGTTCTTGAGAAAAAGTTCATTGACTTTCCAAGATTATATCATGCAATATCCTGCTTTGTTTCTATCACTGAATCTGTATGTCCAGCAACTGTTTCTCCCTCCTTTTCCTCCCAAATTTTGCATTCCAGTTGCCAATACTTATGAATGCATCTTGATTGTATGCTTGTTCCATTTCTTACTGAAGTCATTGGTAGAATTCTTCAATTTCTTCATAACTAGCTTTTGTGGTTAGTGTATAGATTTGAATAAAAGGCTGTATTGATTGGGTTACCTTGAATGTAGATAGGCTTGGTTTTATAATGTCCTTTATGACAATGAATGTCACACCATTCCTTTTGATTATCTTATTCTTGACCTAGTTCCTATGGTTTTTAAATTCAATATAACCAATACCAGTCTATTTGAGCTCATTAGTGCTTAGGATATCGATCTATATGTGTTCTGTTTCATTTTTGATGACTTCCAATTTTCCTAGATTCATACTTTGCAAATTCCAAATTCTGATCATGAACAGATTTGTGCAGGTGTTTCTCCTTACCTTGAGGTGTGCCCCATCAGCACATGAAGATATCTCTAAGGCTCTACTCCCACAGCTTGACCTGACTCACATCAGCATGGTGCACTCTACACTGAGAAATAAGCTCCTGCTCACCTTTGAAGTGCCTTCCAATCAGAGGAGCCTACCTTCTGGAACTATCTCTAAAAATGTTCTGTTTTCATTCATTCAGTCTTTAGTATCTGACAATATTTCAGTGCTTCTCATAACCTTTTCAGTGGTTCCTTCTGCTGAAGCAGGGATCTGACTCCTTGCTTGTCTATTCTTAGTCTGGAGTTCCACTTAAATCTGTTCACTTGGGCGAGCTTCTGACATCTGAAGTAGCAGTGACATGGCTTCCAATGCCACAGAAACACAGAAGTCACCACAGTGTGATTAACGGACCGCCATGTGGTGGGTGTTTTATTATATTCCTTCAAAAAACTAAAAGAATGGCACATTTTATGTTTAGTTTATATTAAATGTCTCTAAGAAAGATAAGTGAGGAGTTATTGTGAAAGGTTATTTTTTGTAAAGAAAATATAAGGTTTTCTTTCCTTTTTTACTTTCTTTCTGTGCATATATATATATATATATATATATATATATATATATGGTGATTACTGGTTTTATAGCTACAGTCAAGAAGAAATACTAGATTAATTGAAAAAGTATTGCTACTAGGTCTGCAGCTCATAAATACTTGGCTTTATCCCACACAAAACATATGGCTGCAGACAAGCTCACTCAGTAATATCTTGTGTTAGGGTACTTTCAAAAAATGATCCAATCGAATTCACTGGATTTTGGGAACAGTCATTGGATCAGTTAAATTCAAGGTAGTGAGAGTGGCTCAGAATGGTACAGTGACTGTTTTGGGGAGGTAAGAGGATTCCCAAGGTATGATCTTCATAGGTTTTCTCAAACACAGAACAATCGCAGGAGTTTGTTATGTAGAAATTTCCAGAAACTTGAAAAATGCATTGGTGAGAGATAGCCCCCCAATAGTTATACTGAGGACTTTTTTTAATACAGTGTACCTGCACATTCTTCAAAGGTAGCTAAAGTTGTTTTATTAGAATTTTTACTGGGAAACCATATCTCATCTACCGTAGACCTCAGATCTTATCCCCACAGGTGCTTTTTTGTTCCCCGAATGAAAAGAACATTCCAAAGGTATACAATTTGAGTCCCTGGGATGCCCAAAGGACCAAGACTTCAGAGTGCAGGATTCTTTGAGGGGAAAGGTTAGAGAAGTAGAAACCCAACCTAAGTCTCCATGGAATGCATATCATGAAACAATAGCTTCACATTTTGATATTTTTGTTTATTAAAAGTTTCTGTGATTTTGTAAAGAGCCCTGGAGGTCCAGTGGGTTAAAGATTGGATTTGTAGCAATATGCTTCCCTCAGAAAACCATTTTATTGATACAGATAGATCTCTCCACAGTTCAATCACATCAAGAAGTATTGTACATTTGCTACCACAGTCAGTTTCAAAATATTCTCTTCCTTCTTGAACTCCTGATGTCAGCTCCCTTTACCACTCCTCCCTCCTTCCCACTATATCTCCCCTGGGCACTCTTATTCTATTTGCTGTCTCTATGGGTTCATCAATCTTGGTTTTCATATACTGAGAAACAGAAAAAATATCACAAAAATTCAAGAGGGTTACCCTCAATGACAGAATACATCTGAGATAAACCCCAATATGGAATTAAAAACAAAGGGAAAGAAACCTGGAAAATGTTATAAACCAGATTAGACCCAGCAAGCATCAGAGGGGAGAATCAACTGATAACATTTTAACCATTCAGATCAGATTCATCATTTTGATCTCTTGTAGTCATCTCTCCAGTGCACTCTGTTTGGTAACTGGTGTCTTCCTATTCCTCTTTTATGGACAGAGGGAAATTGCCAGAGGCTTATTCACAAATGGATCTTGGACTTCCACTGTCATCTATAGCCTTCTGCAAACAAAGCACCTCATATTTTAGGCTCTGATACTACTCTCTCCTTTGGTTTCAGCTTATATGATTTACAATCCTTCAGTCACTGATGTCCATTTGCTTCTTCATTGTGGACTTAGCTGATTGGCTGCCTGTTTGGAAACAAACCTTATAAGACTCCAGACTATTTCCTCTGATGACCGGCCACTATCTAATTTCTTTGCCACCCTTTGTAGCAATACTTTTCGATCTATGCTCTTCTATATTAATTTTTGTGCAGATAAATTAGCAGGAAGGAGATCACATAGAAAATATATAGTGTCTTTTCAGTGATTCCACAAACCTAGGATGGTGTGAGTCCTCTCTATAGTGGAGGCAAAATTTCTGCATGGCCAGAACCAAGGGGGGACCAAGTGTTTGCTAATGACCTCCACTGGAACTGAGAGAGTGAACGGGGCTTTTCCAGTCCACTTCGTGGGAGAACGAAGGCTGTCATTTGTATATCCTGGATCAAATACATGGATCCATTTATGCTTCCCTCAAAGGAGCCTCCTCCACCCTTTCTACATTATTCCACACACTGTTCATATTTCAGTGGCTGGTACTTAGGATTTGCTGGGCTTGGTTTCTGTGTATCATGTTTCCTCTTCTCCCCATGGTCTTTTTTTTTTTTTTTTACCTGATTGATGACTGTTAACTCGTTAGATGGTTCTGATGGTTTCAATTTTCTTCCAAACTCTAGGGAAGTAGTTTTCCAATCTGTTGTTTCTAGCTTCTCCCAGGCTGGCACCTGACTCATGACAGCTCCATGTACAGCAAAATGAAATCCTGACTGATTCTGCACGGCTCTTACTTGAATATGAATAAGTTTGTTTGGATCAAGAGGATTTTTACTGATTGATTTTTGAAGGCAAAATACCAGGCCTTTCTTCCCACTTATGATGTTCTGCTGAAGGCTATTGAACATCATAGCCCATGATAGTTTCTACAGACACACAAGTGATAGCTACATATGAGATGCATTGACCAAAACTTTAACCTGAGCCACTAGAGCACCATTCTCCGACTTTCCTGGTGTGCTTTAGATGTGTGAGGGAGCTTGTGAGGCCTGGCGTGATGACCTGACACATGTGCTCAGCTCCCAACTGAAAGGTTGCCCATTTCAGTGTAGCCATCAGTCTTCTGACAAGAAAGGCTTGGCAGGTGAGTTCTGAAAGATCAGCCATGGAAAATCCCATAAAATACTTTCTCTGTGTTTCTGTGCATAACACATCTTTGTAAATAATGTGAGCAGGCATATAACTCACATGGAGTTCCTGGGAAACTGATGCAAGGGATTTGTCTGGTTTGGAAAAAAAAAAAAGTAATGAGCGTGCTCTTGCCTCAAAGTTGAAGGGATTTCAAAAATGTAATGGAAAAACTCCATTATCTTCTAATTCCATTGTTCTGTGAACTTTTTGAAGCCCTTCTATGTGGTCCATTGACACATGTGAGGTCACCAGGAGTTGAGGTTGACTGGGGGGTTTTATATGGGGAGCTTGTGGAGATGCAGGCCTGGGTTCCACCCATAAAGATTAGATCACATAGGTGCCTTTTGGAGTTTCTGAATTCCTTGGAAATCCATAGAACCATCGGGAGGATCACAGCTTAGGAGCAAGAGTTCAAAACAGTACCTGATGTAGCTGCTAGAAACCACTCTTTTAGTTTGTTCTGCTTGAACGCTTGTGTTTGTTTATTCTTTTGCTCCAACCAGAAGAGGAGCGGGCATTTTTAGGCAGGCTGCATGTGACCGAATGCGACTGGTCTCCTTATCCCAGAGTGGAGAGTGAGTGTAGTTCTTAGAATATGGCAGGTAGACTCCCAAGCTTGAAGACACTGTCTATCCCATGACAGAGTCCTCGCCCAGCCTTTTTAAGTGCTGCCACACTGATCATCAAATTTAGGGTGTTTTTCACTTCAAAATGAATCATAGAATCAAGGGTGAAAAGAAACAGTCAAATGTGTTGGTAGAAATCCAGTCTGAAGCCAACAAAGGGAGGGGGAAGAACGGAGAATATTTAACTTGAGAAAAAGCCTCATTGGTGAATGGATGTGAGAAAAGGTGTGTTCTATTTGATTCTAGGAGATAGAACTAGATATAGGCCATAGGAGGCCACCATGGTTCATTGTAAAGAATAAAGATAGCTACAACATTAACAATAAAAAAGCACACAAGCTTGTTTCCATTGAGTAGATTTTTACTCATTGTGACGCCTGTAGACCAGAATGGAATATTTACAGAAGCAGACTGCTACATCTTCCTCCTGAGAGCCACTGTCGGGTTGAAATCACTGACCTTTCAGTTAGCAGATGCACACTTAAACCCTGGTCTGCCAGGTCTACTTATAGTGATAGTAGTTAACCAGCAAATTTACTGTCCACTTGGTAAATAACGTCTCTCATTTTTGCAGGGACACTGTAAATAGTTTTTATCTTCATTTTATACATGACAGAACTCAGGCTGAGAAGGTTGCTTCGGTTACACAGTGATTTTATGGAAAGTGTGAATTCATGTGTTGATTACATTAACTTTACAACCTCATGTTCACTATTTCTTTCAAGAATTGGGAATGTCTGATGATGGAATAGGCTCCTTGTCTGGTCGTGGGATCCTGTCCCTGAGGCATTCAGTTAGAACACAGGGTTTATGAAGAAAACCAGAGTAACTTTTGCTAAAGAAGATGCTTGATTTTTATATAGATATTATTTAAAGATATACATACATATGAATGCATATATTTATCTCGTGTGCATCTATATACACATTTAAGATTGGACTTCTCAAAGCCTTTCATGTGAAAATGTATATTGTAGTTGTCCAAAATGAGGTCTAATATACAGTGATTCTGATACTTTGACCAAAGATCAATTTCTCAAGAATATCTCCAGGGACTTAAAGCTCATTAAAATATATATACACACATTTATACATATATAACACACAAGATGCACACACACATGTGGGGACCAACCTCCCTACAATTGAATGGACCCAAGGGGTGGTTGTGTAATTGAAGAGTAAATTTTAAAAATAATTTTATTGGGGGCTTATGCATCATTTTTCACAATACATAAATACATATATTGTGCCAAGCATCTTCACATGCCGCTGCTGTCATCATTCTGCAAGCATCCACTTTTCCACTTGAGCCCTTGACATCAGCTTCTCATCTTTTCCTCTTCATTTTGCTTTCCCCTCCCCCACCAACCCTCAATACTTTATAAATTACTATTGTTTTGTCATAGCTTACACTGCCTGATGTCTCCCCTCATCCACTCCCCCAATGTCTGTCCTCCCAATAGGAGGGTATGTATAGATCCTTGTAGTTGGCTCCCCTTCTCTACCCCACCTTCCCTCCATCTATCCAGTCGCTCCACTCTTACTACTGGCCCCAAGGGGTTCATCTGTCCTGGGTTCCCCCTATTTGCATTTCCCATCTCTACCAGTATACCTCCTCCAGTCTAGCTGGATTTGTAAGGTAGAATTGGGACCATGATAGTTGGGGGGAGGAAACCTTCAGGAGCTAGAGGAAAGTTGTATGCTTCATTGCCATCTCACTGCACTTTGACTGACCTGTCTCCTTCCCATGACTCCACTGTAAGAGGATGTCCAATTACCCACTCTGCTCTCCCCCTCAGTCATAGGGATGTTGTTCTTTGATGCTTGATATCTGTTCCTTTTGGCACCCCCATGATCACACAGGCTAGTGTATTTCTTCCATGTGGGCGTTGCTGCTTCTGGGCTAGATGGCCACTTGTTCACCTTTAAGCCTTCACGATTCCAGATACTTTATTGTTTGGTAGCTGGGCACTGTTGAATTCCTCCTCTCTGTCTGCGTTTGCTCCCTTTTGTCTTTAGGGATCATGTCAGGAGGATGGGCACACAATGATATGATTTTTGTTCCTTGATGCCTGATATCTGTTCTTTCCACACCTCATGGTTGCACAGGCTGGTGTACTTCTTCCATGGCGGGCTTTGTTTTTCCTGGGCCATTTGACTCTGTTCACCCTCAAACTTTTACGTCCTCAGATGTTGTATCTTTTGATAGCCGGGCACCATCAGCTATCCTCACCACCCTTGCTCATTCCCCCCACATCCTCAGTGATCGTTTCAGGAGGGAGTGCACACAGTGATATGGTTTCTTCCTGTTTGATACCTGAGGCTGGTCCTTTTGACACCTCATGGCCCCTTCTTCTGTGTGGCCTTGGATACTTCTCAGCTAGATGGCCGCCTGTTTATTTATCTTCAGGCTTTGAGACCCCAGGCTCTACATCCTTTGGTAGCTGGGCACCATCGGTTTTCTTCACCGCATTTGCTTATGAACCTATTTGACTTCAGTGATCACACTGGGCCCGTGAGCATCATGGAATACCAGATTAATAGAACGAAGTGTTCTTGCCTTGAGGGAGCGCCTGGATGGGGACCCATGGTCCAGCTTCTACCTTAGTACTAAACCTATAAATATATGTACCTGGATTTATTCCCTCCTTATAATATATGCTTACATTTACATAAGTACATGTCTGTGTTTAGACCATGCAAGTGCCCCTTTTCCTTCCTCTATTTCCTTCTGCCTTCCTCCTGTCCCACTGTCATGCTCAGCCTTCATTTGCGTTTCAGTACTTCGTTTCTATTACATCACCCTTACTTCAGTCCTACCAGGCCTTCCTTATCCCCCTCACCACCAATTCTGGACCACTTGTTGTTCCCCCCACCCCTGAGCCCGTCCAGGCCCCCCTTCCTCTCCCCTCTCCCCTGCATCCCCCAGGAACCATCGATCCAGTTGTTCTCTCCTCCCAACTGTCCAACCAGGGGTGCTCCCTTCTTGATTAAGAAACAACTGATAAGGCTGATCTCTTCCATGGTGCCCAGAACCAGAGTGAGGGAGTAATGTATTCTCTCAAAGGCTTTTGTAATCTTTGGCATACAGGCCATGGTAAGCACATGCCTAACCAGAAGGGGTTGTATTAGTGGCATACACATGGCAGGGGGACAAGTTAGGAGTACACATCCAAAGAGAACAGGAAGGTACTTTGACAGAGAGGTACATACATAATAAGAGGGGCCAGCTAGAGTTAAGATGGTGGCCCAACCTTGGTCCTCTCTGAGTTTGCTTTACTTTAAGTGTCTCTGAATGCTTCCCCAGGGGATCAACCAATGATCCTTATCAGAAGGAAGTGGGTCTTATGTAAGCAGTTAACCTTCAAGAGTAGAATAGCAACCACATGCTTGCAAGCAGCACCTTACAATTGGCATTGTTATGGGGGTGGGGAATACCATGGGGAGTAACTTTTACTTAGGAGAATGTAACAGGGATCCATCTCCACCTCATGAATGCAAAGCCTCCTTCTACGAGAACCCTGGATTCCCATAGAGAATTTGTCCACATAAACTCTCTTCCTGGTTCTTAGCTTCTCTCTGTCTCTCTGTCTCTGTCTCTCTCTGTCTCTCTGTCTCTGTCTCTCTCTCTCTCTCTCTCACACACACACACATACACGTGCTACAGTGAGATTTATGCTTTGGAGAATTCATGCTGTGGGTCTTCTGACCGTGGGTGCCATGAGTGGTGCCGTCTCTGCCGTCCCTAGTCCATTCTCTTGAGCACCTTTGCAAAGTGTGAGCTTTCCTTGTTAAGACACTTCCATCTGGAACTAGTGCTTTCAGCACCTTGCAGTTTCTTGTCCTAGTGGTATAGTGGGCTACCTGTTAGGCTGGAAACTGCAAGGTCAGCTGTTTGAAATTCGCCAACTGCTCCATGGGAGCAAAGCGAAGCTTTCTGTTCCAGTAGATGTAGAGCCTTAGAAGCTCCAGGGACAGTGATGCTCTGTGACTCAGGATCTCTGTGAAGCGTAAGGAACCCAATGGTAGTGAGTGTGAGTTTGAGATTTTTGAACTTGTTGCGTGTGCTGCTCTCAATTTTGCTTTTGGCTTGAAGAAGTCATATTGAATGCTTAATTCAATCATTCCTCTTTTTATTTCCTTAACTATTGATTGGACCAATCATTGGGATAATAATCATTTAAAGTACAATTGTTTCCTATAAATGTTATAAGTCCTGGGAAAGGCCTTGTAAAGATGCTGAAAGTAATGGAAGCATACACTCATGTCCATGTGCATCCTCCATTTCTGAAACCAATTATTTTTCTAAAATTGCTTTTCAGGTTGGCTATTAAGTTGAAAAGATTATTGACTTATTTCATGCTGGCATCAAGGAGAATCCGAATGAAATATGACACGTTTACTATTAATTATGTTATCTCTTACCAGACAGTGGTGATAACCATAATGTCTATTTTCTAGTTCTAGTGGGAGAAATAGTCCTGTTCACTAATACCTCTGCAACCTGGAAGAGTGGACAGGTACTGTTTCATTTGAATCCTAAGAGAACAATTTTGTATTACTCAGAGTTTAAAATCAGAATTCTCAAAGTTTTGATGTATTTCTCTGAGCTATTTTCTCTTATTCAGAAGCCATGCTCACTGCCATCAAGTCGATGCTGCTGTGGGCTCATAGCCACCCTGTAGGACAGGATCGAACTGCCCCTGTGAGTTTCCAAGACTGCAACTATGCACAGTAGACAACTCAGTCTTTCTTCTGCAGAGTGGCTGCTAGTGTCAGGCGTAGACTTTGGATTACAGACTGATCAATAGCCACTATGTCATTGGAACTCTTCTTTCTCTTATTGGGTAGAAGTAAGTTTTGTTTAGGAGGTTAGCATATTGTGAGAGTTGTGTTTTTTTTGGGGGGGCATCACTGCCCTCTGGTGGGAGTGGGAGGCCCAGCCTTGCTCCTGGAGAGCTGCTGCTGGATTTGAACCGCCAAGCCAGTGGGTCGCAGTCCTGCACTCAACTACTACACTGCCAGGGTTCAGCCGAGATTTGTGTTTAAAAACAATTTATCAATGATCTTCCAGTGAATCTGACCTTCCCACTCTATAGGAGGCTTGCTCTTCAGCCTCCATATCACAGGTCATTAGGCCAAGGTGACAGGAATAGAGTGTCTGTGGGAAAAACGTGCAGGTACCCAACATCCCGACCGTGCCTGGCCCAGTGTAGCTATTTATAACCACAAGTGTAGGTACAAAAGCTCTATTTCCATTCTTGCTGCCATCTTCCGAAGAGGATGGGATAAACCCTTTATATCAAGGCTAGGTGGTACTTGTTCTCTGGAAGGACATTCCTAAATTGGGACCCACACATTGGACATGGCACCTACTTTAAATTCAAGATTGTGCACTTCATCTTTTAATCTTTGCTTTTCTACACTTACAAGAGGTCCTTTATCCATTGGAATATGATGCTTAATTTCTTGACTGTTGCCTCTATTGACATTGGTTGATTGGGGATCGAGGCAAAATGAAATCCTTGACAACTGCAATTTTTTTCCTGTTTATTGTGATGTTGTTTATTGGTTTAGGTTTGTTGATTTTTTTCTTCTTTATGTTGTAGTGTAATCCATACTAAAAGCTGTAGTTCTTTGATCTGCATCAGTCAGTACTTCAGATCTTCTTTGCTTTTCTCAAGTAAGATTATGCCATCTGCATATTACATGTTATTCATGAACCTTCCTCCGCTCCTCTTGCCCTGTTCTTTCTCATCGAGTCCAGCTCCTTGGGTTATTTGCTGTGGGTCTCTATATCTCAATGTCTCTCTTAGTTCCTGTTTGATTCTGAATCGTGTGCAGTTCTCATGGAAATGGCAGGATTGGTTCACTCTGGGTGCCTGATGCTGTCAGCAGGCTGTGTCTCTGGCTTTGTGCTTTTGCATACTGGTACCAAACTCAATGTAGTCTCTTTACAGCCTTCGTGTTATTTTTATATGCCTTACTTTATTACACATGAAATGAAACCATATCTGACACTTTTTATACTCACTGAATTTTTATTAGAGTTATATCTTTCATCAATAATAACATAAGCTGCCACTGTCTTTGCAATAGGTGACTGAAATTCCTAGCCCTGCTTGGAAGGAGTGCTGTTACCACCTTACTAGAAATAGCTTCATTTCATTGCTTTTATCTCATTAGATAATCCTTTAATCTGTGCTCATTGCCCATAGATTTGATTCTCCCTGCATTGCTTCTAACCAGACTCTCAGAACTGTGTGGTCTTAGTTGTCAGTATCTAGTGCACAGAATGCCATGAATGGGTGCCTGTAACAAACAGAAACATTTTAATAAAATCCTTTTATTGGAGGATAGTACAACTCGTATCACAATCCAAATGTCCGTCCATTGTATGTCAAGCACATTTGTACATTCATTTCCCTCATCATTTGCAAAGCATTTGTTTTTTACTTGAACCCTTGGCCATAAGCTCCCCTTCCTCCCAGATCTCCCCTCCCTCATGAACCCTTGATAATTTATAAATTATTATTGTTTTGTCATATCTTATACTGTCCAATGTCTCCCTTCACTCACTTTTCTGCTGTTCGTCCCCCAGGGAAGAGGTTATATGTAGATACTTATTTTGGTTCCCTCTTTCTACCCCACTCTCCCTCTACCCTCCGGTATCACTACTCTCACCACTGGTCCTGAGGGATTCATCCGTCCTGGATTCTCCCCATGTTTCCAGTTTCTATCTGTACCAGTGTATATCCTCCATGCGGTACTTATACGACAGTGCAGGCAGAACAAACAGAAATGTATTCTCTTACAGATTAGAAGACTACAAGTTCAATCTATAACAAGTGTGGTGCATGAGGTTGGCCTGATAGTTTATCAGTTATGACTCATTACAGAATCATTAGTTCTGGTGACTGCAGTGATTAAAACTGGAGGGTGCATACCTGAGGCCATCCGTGTTCATTCATAATAAGGGATTTAGCAGATATTTATGCAAGCAGAAAATTGAATCAGCAGTGCCATCAGTGCATTAAATTATGGCACTTTCTTCCCTGTAAAAATGTAATAGATGATCTAAATAGAACTGTTTCTTAAGTTGGTTGGTTTAGTGTCTTTTGGTAACCCAGGGAGTTAGGGAGTGCTCTACGTGAATACATCTTGTTTTCTCAGACAGATCACACCAGTTTGTTAAAACTGCTGGCTACGTGTATGTTGCAGTCTTTGGTAGCTAGGAACCTTCTTCCTATTGATTTTTGAGACATCACCTTCTTGATGATGCCTTTGTTCTTAGGAAAATTCAACTGAAAAGACAGAGAAATGGAAAGGCTCCATAAGCCCTGAGGGTATAGTAGTGGTCATGCAGGGGGCTGTGTCCAGTTTTGTACTGTCATCACAAGCCCTGTTGCCATGAATAACCTTGCGTGTGCATTGTTCCACATCCAGGCATAAGTTCTATAGTTTGCTATGTTCCCAGAAGAGAAAATACTGGATCAGAAGGTGTATGCATATATAATTTTGATGACTATTCCCAAATTGTCCTCCATAGTGGGATTTGAAAATATTCGAGGTTTGCTTTGGTTGGGCTAGACAATGGCAGTGAGTTAGACTTTGGGGTTTCCAAACAACCTTGCCAATAATATGTTTGTTTATTACCTTTGCCCATTTTTTAGCGTAGTTTTGGATTTTTTGTTTCATTTTCTTAATTTCTTGGATTTCTGTATGCATTTGAGAGATTAGCACTGCCTGTAATTTTCTTTCTTCTGGCAGCTTTCTTATTTATAACTCAGTGACATTGATCACATTTTTAATGTTTTGCCACTAATATTGCTACTATCCTCATCGAAAACATTCCACTACCATTGACATAAACTCAATGTCCCTCAAACCAAACTCCCTCTCCCTATAAAGCTTGATGACTATTAATAATATTTGCCTTTTTTATATGTGCTTATTTCACATAAGTGAAATCAGATGATACTTGTTCTTTCCTGACTGACTGACTTTGGCAAAAGGGCTTTCAGGGTTCATCAGAACTTTCTCTTTTCAGTGACGTAATATATATGTATCAAAATTTAGCCCAATGACTTGCATGCAGTAAAGAAATTCCAAATGTTATCTTTCTTTGTTTTGCTTATGGTATTTTGCAAAGTGATATTTTTATTTTTATGTGATAAAATTTATTGAATTTGATTTTTGTGTCTTGCATATTTTTAGCCTTGCTTCAAGAAGACTTTTCCATTTTAAAATTAAAATAGGAATTTTTCTATTTTTTCTTCCCATATTTTTGTTTTTCAAAAAAATTCTTTTAGAATTTATTCTTGTGTGTGCTGTGGGATATAGATCCAATTTATTCCCCCCCAACCCAATACTGTCTAGTTGCCCTTACACTAGAAGCTGAATATTTTTTCCCCTGACTCATTTGAGATGCCACCTTCATGAAATACCACATTCCCATTTGTATCGAAATTGAGATGAGGATTTCATATTTCAGATTTTACAAGTATACCTTTCCAAATGTAATATTTTCTCAGGCTTTCCTCCACTGCTCTGCATATGAGGGTAAGTCAAATATTATCACTCAGGATTCTAGTTCATGCATGCATGCATGCAGGCATTTATTCCAAAGAAAACATGTTAAAACACATCTCTGTGCTCAGTGGATGGCTGCAGACAGACACATTTTCTCAGTTATGCACTTTTCTTTGTCTCACTCCAGTGCAAAGGGGACCCTTTGCTATATGGGGGAAAAAAGTAATTTCGAGTTCAAGGTTAATAGAAAATTTTAAGCAAAACTCAAGTAGACATCTTTCCAAACCATTGAAGCTTTGCCACAAACCTAGAGGTATCCTGCCCCACATAAAACCACAACTTTTAGGTGAAGCTCAGATAGACCCAAAAGATGGGCCAAGAGAGAGAAGGTGGCCATTCTCATTGAATGAAGAAACTGTGGCTGAAGTCCAGAAAGTGGTGGAAGGATACCGAAGAATGACCAGTCACATGATTGCTACTGAAGGTGGGATCTCAGTGGTTTGACAGTTTCAGTGTTAAGCAAACATCACGGCCCTCAGCAAGCATTCGGGTCGGAGGGAATCTAAAGTGTGGCCAGGATGACCTGGTAGCTCAAAGGTTATCTTCTCGTCAGTGTGCTAAGCGACAGTGGGATCATGAAGCTGATTAAAGCAAAGAATAGTTACCAGGGATGAGTCTTGGATTCATCAATATGATCCAGAGAGCAAGGGTCAATCCAAACAGTGGTTTCAAGGACATCTCTGGGCTAGTTAAATTCAAAACAGAGAGGTCCGTTTAGAAGTTTATGAAGATTATTTTTTCAAGAGTGCAGAGATACTCTCAATAGATTTTCTCAAAGAACATAGGATGATCATGGAAGCATATTATTAAGAAATTTTAAAGAAAACTGAAAACTGCAATTGTGAGAAAAATATCAGGAAAATTGTGCCAAGGACATTTTTTGCCTGTTTCATGTTTTTAAAATCATTGTGTTGGGGACTTGTGCAACAGTTACCACTGTCCATTCATACATCCATTTTCTCATGCGCATTTCTACTTATGTTGCCATCATTGGGTTTTCAAAGCATTTTCTTTCTACTTGAGCTCTTGGTTTCAGCTCCTCATTTACCCCCCCCCCCCACCTCCCCCCCCTTCTTGAGCTCTTGATTATTTACAAATTATTATTTTTTCATACCTTTCATAGTCTGACATCTTCCCCCACCCCACTCCCTTGTCTGTTGTCCAACCCCCTGGGAGGAGGCCATACAGAGGTTATTGCAATCAGTTCCTGATGTCTCCCCTTCCCTTCCTGGTATGGCTCTTCTCAATATTGGTCCCAAAGAGTTGATCTGTCCTATTTTCCCTATGTTTCCAGTTCTTTTCTGTACCTATGCATATTCTCCAGTCCAGCTGTATTTGTAAGGTAGAATTAAGGTCATGATGTTGGGGGGGGGGGGATTTTTCTCGATATGTTTCGAGGCGTTGAGGGGGTTGTTATACGATCTTACTCCTGAGCTCTATTAATAAGCTAGGTTGATGGGTTGACTGAAATCGAGCCGCCTTGGTGTTCCTTGTATAAGCTCCACTTAGTCACGATCCATTGTCTAGTTATTATGCTTTCTTATTTTGTTGGCTTTTTTTTGCCTTTATATTCATGAATGACATAAGCCTTGCATTTTCTTCTGTGTGTAGCAGTTTTTGATTTTACACTTGTAACAATTTACAATTTTGTGAATTTTGTGGAGGAGTAATCTTGTAGCATGAGCAAAATTGTAGAAAGGGTGTTTTTCTTATTTAGGAAGCAAGTGGTTTGGGGGATAGTTTAGGTCTATGTTCATGAATGTGTGTGTGTATTTAAGCTATCAGTGAATGTAAGATTTGTTTCCTTGGGAAATAAATTGATGGAAAATAACATTACTGGCCTAAGAATTACTAAGATGAATCATTAATCATTTACAATATACTAGGTGATGTTCCTTTCATATAGAACTTTATTGTATGGCTTTATACAGCCCTGTAAAGGATAATGTTCATGTTATGAAAGAGAAAGCTAACTTTGGAAAAGTTACCATTTACTGCCTAAGATCACCCCACGAATAAGTGGTGAAATCACTGCAAACCCAACTAGATTTATTTGACCCCAGAATCCAGTCTCTCAGTTACTGTAATGTATGTATTTTTACATGCATTTGAATCATCTTAGGTAATTGCAAGTAGGGAGGTACCTCATTGGTCAGTGGTCAAAAGTGTTGTCCATGTCACCTGGGAAATTCATCAAAAACAGACTTTCTCAAGCCCCTCCCCTATCTACTGGAGCAGAGACTGCAGGAGAGAGGCTCAGCAATCTGTTCTCACAAACGTCTGGGTTACTTTGTTGCACAGTAGAATTTGAGCCTCGTCACCTTAAAAAATGATTACCGCCCTTCTCTTTTGCAGTCTGAATTTTAGCAGGAATTATTAGTTTGTTTATCTCCACAAATAGAGGAACACCAGTCTTTATTTTCTCCATTTCTCCTCAGAAGTAAAAGCTAATCATGTGTCTCACACCTCACAGCTTTTGGCACACAAAAAAGTATTTGCGGACTCTTCCTCTTGCAAAACTTGTGAGAATTAAGAGTTCTTGTGCAGTGCCAATAGAGCATCATTTACTCACAGCCTCAGTCTAGGCCAGGTCTTCTAACCAGTTCGTTCTGCTTCTACCCCTGATGGGAATTTGTTTTTCTGCCCCACCTTTTAGCAATATTTTATAAAGATTCTTCGGGTGAGCTTGATAGATAAGAATCATCGGGGGGCATCTTGTTAAAAATGTTGATTCTGATTCAGTACACCTGGGCTGTACTGAAGACCAGATTCTCAGCAGGAGGGCTAGCTGGACCGAACCAATCCAGGCAGAGGTCTTAAGCAAAGTCTTTAAACTTCATTTGAGGAGTTGGAAGCAGTTTGAAGATGTACATTTTCAGATGTGGCCTGTAAGCATGATGTGCCATCCTAGGATGAACTTGATGTGGGGTCTATGAGGGCAGGGACCCAGCAGCCTCAGAATCAGGCCTCTTACACAGGCACCCAGCCTGGTGGGCTGCCCACTTGACCTCCTCTCTGCCCACTATCACCAAACGGAGGAAATCATGGTAATTCACTTAACCTTAAAGCTCACTCCAATTAATGATTTCCATGCAATTGCCAGTTGTTTGCCCTTCTTTCTGGGTGCAGAATTCATTTTGCTGGTCTCGCTGATTTACAAAAGGCAGACTGTTTGCAAGCTAATTGGGCAAAGTCATTATAGAGGGCAGCGTGGCTGCAAGCAGGAACAGTGCTGAAGTGGTTTTTGATAACGGGCCTCTTGTCCCTGCATTGGTCATCACACTTGGAGTAATTAGATACGAGTGGCATCAGTTTGGAGCTGTGAAGACTCTGGGTTTCCCAGTGGCCTAATATAGTTTGCTGAAACTAGTTCTTAATTATGTGCAGACACCTTATTGAGTTCTAGCAGTCCATGGGCCTGACAGATTTCTGGGCTCAGTAGATGTTTTCTTGGTGGTGGTGGTGTGTGTGCCCGCACACGTGGAGAGGTCGGTGTGGTAAACACATCACTTTATAGGGGCAAGAAGCAAGTCCTGACCCTTTAGTGAGCCTTTGCCCAGCCCTAGCCTCAAGTCACAGCATTCAGTGTCCCTGTCTCTATTGATCCGAGGCTTGTGGACTACAGCCTGAAAGAGGGAGTTGAGGGATGCCCAGGGACATCCCTGACATTTGTGGGGCAAGAGTGTAAATAGAGCTACTATACATATCAGATCCCTAAATAGTGGAAAATTAGAAATCAAACTGACAAACTTTTTTTTTTAATCATTTTATTGGGGGCTCTTAGAACTCTTATCACTGTTCACATATACATCCATTGTATCAAGCACTTTTGTACATTTGTTTCCCTCATCATTCTCAAAACACTTGCTTTCCACTTGAGCCTCTGGTATCTGCTTATCATTTCCCTCTCCCTCCGCACCCTCCTCTCCCCCATGAACCTTTGATAATTTATAGATTATTATTATTATTATTTTGTCATATCTTACACTATCTGACATCTTCCTTTACCCACTTCTCTGCTGTCTGTCCCCCAGGGAGGAGGCTATATGTAGATCCTTGCAATCTGTTTCCTCTTTCTACCCCACCTTCCCTCCACCCTCCCATTATCACCTTTTCCACCACTGGTCCTGAAGGGTTTTTCTGCCTTGGATTCCCTGTGTTCCCTGTTCCTGTCTGTACCAGTGTACATCCTCCAGTCCAGCTGGATTTGTAACGTAGCATTGGGATCATGATAGTGGGGGGTGGGGGGTGGAAGAGGACACATTTAAGAACTAGAGGAACAGTGTATGTTTCATTGTTGCTACACTGCACCCTGACTGCCTTGTTCCCTCCCTGAGAGTCTTCTGTGTGACATTCCCTGACAAACTTTTAGCAGGTGTCTGCCTCGACAAGGCAGTCTGTATCCAGATGTGGGATGTGACTGTGTGTAGAGACTTCCCTTCTCTCCCGACCATCAGTTTCGTTCTGCTCTGATAAAGGCCTTGCTTGCATGCTTATAAGCAACTAATCTTTTCTGAGCTCTGTTCTTAGCCTACTTCCCTCTGCCAACAGTTGCTCTCTGACTGCTTCTTGGATCTAGAAGCCACCTGGCAGCTCTGGAACCTTGAAAAGGAGGAACCTGGAGGGAAGACTCAGACAGGCTCAGGAAGTTGGCTTATGGGCCATTTGAGCCAGAACTTCAGGGGCTTAGGGACTAAAGAAGGAGCTCTGGTGGTGTAGTAGGTCAGGGATGGGGCTCTCAGCCTCAAGGTTGGCGGTTCGAATCCATTAGTTTCTCTACAGGAAAAAGATGTGACAATCTGCTTTCCTAGAGACTTATAAGGAATTCTAGAAAGCAGTTGCACTTTGTCCTATAGAGTGGTCATGAGTTATCATTGACCTGATGACAGTGGGTTGGGTAGGGACCGAGGATGAGGTCTACAAGGGAAAGCATAAGCTATGAGTGTGCATGGTTTCCAGGCTTTGGAAGAGCCAGAGTCAGGTGGAGACTAGAATCTGCCTGAGTCTAAGGATCGTGTGCTCTTCATGATGTGTTAGTAGAGTTTTATTTATCTCGGACTTCCATCAAAGGAGAAATCTATGTTTAAGCTTGGTATTCATGTATATGCCCACACAAAGACAAACACATGTCCTTATGATTGTTTGATGATCATAAGCAGAACCACCTGTGTGAGCTACTGATGATACTTACACATCCCACTTTTCTCCACTTACTCACTAAACACACACACATACAGAGACACAGCCTGATGCACACTTACAATCCTAGCAGACATTCTTACATGAAACATAAACACTTAGAAATGCTTACTGATTTTCTCTACTGTAGTACCTATCGGCAGACCTCTGTCAATAATTTGTACATAGATATGTATCTTCATACAGATAGGTGTATCCACCAGCATAACACCTATTTCACATACTTACAAATATTTTGCTTGTGAGTATTCTTGTGTCCAAACCTTTTTGCCCAGTTGAACTTCTCTAAAATATATGCTCATTTGATATCTTTGCTGTTTATTGACTTGTTTTGTTTTTGGTTAGTGGCTGTGATCGTTCATGTCATCAGAGAAGAGATTGAAAGAGCTGGATGCAATGACGCTTTATTTAGAATTTGGGGGGAGCAATTTTTAAATTGAAATTTTACTTCTTACGAATGTGTAATGAAGGAACTCAAGGGGCATAGTGGTTATGTGTTGGGCTGCTAACTGCAAGGTCAGCTCTTACAAATCACCAGCTGCTCTGTGGGAGGCTGGATGGGGAGTTCTCTTTTTGCTAAGAGTTTCATTCTAAGAACCCCACAAGGAGGGGGGTGGGGCGGGGGCGGTTCTACCCTGTCCTGTAGGGTCACTACAGGTTAGCATCAACTGGATGGCAATGAATGAGAATGCATCATGAAAACAGCGCACATTGCATTTGCTAATGATTTCAAGGTGATCAGACACTCGCATCAGGCACCTACCTGCCATGTCTCTGTGGAGGATGCCTGCTTTCTGAAAAGATCATCAGTTGAGGGATAAAAGTACTGGGCAAAATCAAACACACTAATAATAATAATAATAATAATAATAATCTCTCAGATATAGGAAGAAATGCTACTTTATCTAGATGCAAAACATTTACCAAAAAGTTTTTTAAATGTATAATTTGCATAATAGTGAAAACTTTGAATAATTTCTTCCTAGGTCAAGGGAAGAAGCCACAAAACAATATCAGCTTTCCCTCCTCTAAATTAGCATAGTAGCAGAGAGACTAGCTATAGCAGAATATTTTTTAAAAGAAGAAAGAAATTGGAAAAGAAGATATAAAATTATACTTTTTGCATATGGCACAATCATTTTTGGTAGAAAAGTTCATAAACCATTAAAGAGCAAAGAAAAACAAAATAAAACAAGGCAATCTTCCCCAGTCCCAATTAGTAAATTCTAACAAAGTTACTTTAGAAATCGTTTAAATTCACATCAAAAGCAAGCCAAACAGCAAATGTACAAGTGTGCTTAGTACAATTGAATGATGCGTTGTTCTAAGATTTGCAAGAGCCCCCAAATCAAATGATTAATAAAAATAAAAGCAATCCAAAGCTGATTTCTATTTCATGGAAGTCAGGTATACCTCCACTCTCCAGCCTTTATGCCAGAACTGAAACCCACTGTCATTCCATGGCAATCTCTGTTACTCCATGGGCCTCAGTCATTTGCTGCGCTGGCCACACAGAACTCAGGCACCCTGTTCACGAGTTTGGGGTTTACTAAGGCAGTAACAACTCAGGCTGATGGTCAACTTGGCAGTAAAAGGACTAACTCAGGATACAGGAGGCAGTTGCTCAGTCAGGGGCAGCTCTCACCTATCTCTTTGGTTATATGACAAGCAGCCTTGCTCTTAGCTTGGCCTCCACTATTGTGCCTTGTTCTTGGTAAGACTAGCAGGCTCTTCTTTCTCTCATGTTAGTCACCTCTTAACCTCTGCCCTGCTGGGCAAGTGTCATAATTCTTTAGCTAGGCTGAGAGTACCTACCCAGAGGCATCCTTCTTCACCAGCAAGTCCCCTGCCTGAATGCACTCAGCTCTCTTTCTCAATATGCTGGGCATTGTACTGCAGATGTCTCATTCTGTGGGACAGGAAACCTACTACAGATATCCTGCTCAGAACCCCTGATTGCCACCATTGCCTGCTACGGTCACACTGTTTCTTGTTCTCTCTTGTCATCTTGTACTATCTCATGCTGTCTTGCATTGGCTCACATCACCTTCAGTGTGACGGCTTTTGCTGCCTTCTAGGTCTAGGGTATTGTCAGCATAGGGTCCAAGTCCAAAGGATGTGCTCTTCTTTTTGATGGTCATAAGGTCCTCCTCAATATTTGTTGGACTTACCACTTTATACATCTACTCCTATCTGAGTTAGTCACAGTCATGTAATCAGCATAGTAATTGTTTAATTCTGACAACTGCTTATTTGCATAGTGTAATCCCTTGCAAGATTGTGGCCTGGCAAATCATCTTTGCAAAACTGAAACTCTAGGGTCACCTAGGTCATGTACAAAGAAAATCTCTTGTACTGCAAACATCAACACACGAAGTCAATCATATTTGGAGTTGTGGCTTGGAAGGTGGGCTATTAACGATAGGAGAAGCAGTTTGAAACCACCAGCCACTCTACGGAAGAGAGATGAGGCTTTCTGTTCTTGGAAAGAATTGCAGTCTTAAAAACCGAAATGGGACATCTCTACTCTTCCCTGATGGGTCTCTGTGAGTTAGAATGAACTCAATGGCATAGTGAGGTTTTAAATAATGAATATGCGAAGCCAAGTGACAAACAATACCATTTACAATCATCCCGAAGAAAAGGAAGCATTTATATATACATCCAGCAAAGCATGTGTAGGATTTGTATGCCAAAAAATTCTAAAACACTGATGCAATATATCAAAGTGTACATCCATCCATCCATCTTCTTTATAGGTTGAAAGATTAAACATCTCAAAGACGCCTCTTCTCCCAAAATTGTTTTAGTCGTTTTAGCAAGTCCTATCAAAATCCTACTGTTTGCTGTTGTTGTTTTTGTATAGACAGAAGATTATTCTAAAATGTATGTGGCAGGGTACGTGTTCTAAGATAGCTGAAATGATCTTAAAAAGAAAAAGAAATAGGCGGAATGATCTCACCCAATATTAGGGCTTTCATGTAGTGCCAGCAAGCAATGGTGTGATCTACAAAGAGCTGGGGACATGTATCAATGGCAAAGGAGAGTCCAAACACACATGTGTTCCAGCTGATGCTTGACAAAGGTTCAAGAGCAAATAAATGAAGGCATTTTGTGTGTCTGAGTAGCTTAATTTGATAGCCATGGGGGATGGGGAATGAACACTATTCCTTAGGTTAAAATTATACAGAATTAATGCAAGATTGATGGTGGGTGTACTGCACTTGATCTTAGCCGAGAGGCTAAGATGTGATGATGGATTTAAATATAGAAATGAAAATGTATAGAAGGGGGCTGAGCCCCGGTGGCATAGTGGTTGTGCGCGGGACTGCGGCCCACTGGGACGGAGGTTCAATTCCAGCAGTGGGGCTGGGCCTCCTCCTCCCACCACCGGAGAGCAGTGATGCCCCCCCTCCCCCCCCAACAAAAGAAAATGTATAGAAGGAAACATCCAGTATCTAGAACTTGGAAGCAAAAGCAAAATTTTCTTCTCTAAAAGGAAATTTTGATAAATTGAATTTGCTTCCAGCTAAAAACAATGTAAGATATGATAAAATAATAATGATAATTTATAAATTATCAAGGATTCTTGAGGGAGCGGGGAGCGGGGAGGGCGGGGCAACAGGGAGCTAATACCAAGAAATTTTTTTGAGAAAGATGATGGCAACAAATATACAAAAGTATTTTGCATCCAGTGGATGGATGTGTGGATTGTGATAAGAGTTGCATGAGCCCCCAATAAAATGATTTTTAAAATGCGTGCTCTGTAAAATATCCTAATATAGGAGAAAAAGACAAACTACAGGTAGAAAGAAAAACTTTGCAAACCACAAATTCCATCAAGGACTGATCTTTGGAATCTATTAAGAACAATAAAAACATAACAAAAACAAGCAAAACAACTCATTTAGGGAATGAACAAAAGATTCCGTGAAGAGGAAACACAGATGGGAAGATGAGTCCAGGAGATGGTGCTAGACACTGTGAGTCGCTGGAGAAGTGGACATTAGGGCAACAGTGAGTGATTACACATCTATCAAATATAAAACAGGGGCAGCACCACATGCTAGTGAGGATATGGGAATATAAAATAATACTGCCACTGTGAAATGAAACTACCATAGAGTCCAGCCAACCACATTGTTGGGCATTGATTCCAGAGAAATAAAAAGTTATTTTCATATAAAAACCTGTACATGAATGTTTATGGCAGCTTTATTTGTAATATCCCCAAATTGGAATCAGCTTCCATGTCCTTTAGTGGGTGAATGATTAAACAAACGGTAGTACACCCACACCACGACAGAGTAATTAGCAATAAAAAAGGAATGAAATATTGATACATGTAGCAAGTTGGAGAGATTTCCAGGGAATTAGGCTAAGTGAAAAATGCCAATTCCAAAAGGTTACATACCGTATGATTTCATTTATGTAACATTTTTGAAATGCCAAAATGATAGAATAGGGAGAAGATTTGTAATAGCCAGGCATTATGTGTGGTGATTGATGGTAGGATTCTTCAAGGGGGAATGTGGCTGTGGTTTAAAAGTATGACACACTCACACACCCACATTTTCTCACCAAACAGTGATATCGTCATGATGTACTTGTTCTGTATTTGACTCCAGTGGTGGACATGGGTAAAATAGATAGAACTAAACATGTACACAGACACACACTCACATACCTATTTGAGTATAAATAAAACTGGGGAAGTTTGAATAAGACTGATGGGTTTTGTTAATGTCAGTATCATGCTGGTGATATTGTACTATGGTACTGGAGAAAACTGAGTAGAATACATAGGATCTTTGTGTATCATTTCTCACCACTGCCTATTAATCTACAATTATCTCAAACATTTTTCAATGAAAATATTTGATGTAGAAGAATGAGACTCAGTGTATTTTTAAAGAATTTAAAACGAAAAGCAGGCTCCGGTATGAAAATTTCAGAAAAGAATTCAGAAAGGGAATGAACAATGTGCTGGCTAATGTGTCTGTTCCTAAGTTGATAAAGTAGTAGAAATTAATATAAAATATATCATCTCCTCTCTCACTAGCATTGAGTTGATTGTGCCTCATAGCCACCTCAGAGAGTGTTTCTGGGGTTATATAGCTTTATGGGATCAGACAGCCTCATTTTTATCTCCCAGACTGGCTGGTGGGTTTGAACTTCCCACTTTACAGTTAGAAGTCTGGTATTTCTGATCAGTTGATACTATACATCCTTGTGTTTTTAAATTAATTTTTATTAGTTTTGCTTTTCATTGTTTAAGACTATATCACAGAACATTTTCCAATTATTTTCATTTGTACAATTTACATTACAATATCATTTACATTAGTCATGTTGCAGAACCATCACCAATATTCATTGCCGAATTTTCTTCTTCATAAACAGCTACTCAGTGCTTAATAAACAATGATTCCCTTTCTCTCCCTGCCTCTTACCTACTAATAAACTTTTGTCTCAATCTGCTTTCCTGACCTCATTCTATATGAGTAAGACTGATGCCAGAAATTTTTAAGCAATGTGATATTTTTTCATATAAAAATTCTCAAGGTTCATTTACTTAGAATTTCTGTATAAGCCAGAAAAATAAAACATATATAACCAGTGTTTTCATTTTCCTTTTAGTAGATAGCTTAGGCTGAAATGTTTTTGTTTTTGCTTTCACTGGTTCCTCTTATTCATTTTGTAGTGAGTGGGAGAAAGGGGGTGGGGAAACTCAGAGAGAAAAAGCTGGAGTCCTTGAGATTGAAGGTTGTATGTCTGTATATGATGGTTTATCTGCATTGTACTGCAGGGAGGCTATGCCTCAACTTCTGGGCAGTCATATGACGACCAGGAATGAGGCTTCCCCAGGTCTGTGGGTGCTGCATTCACCTGTGGTGGTGTCAGACACATGAGACACTGACACACTGGTAGCAGAATAAATGTGGTTACTATCACTTATGGAGAGCAAAGTGAAAACAGTAGCCCTGCCCATTCTTAGGCTTCTGGGCAGGCACACACACCTTAGTTCAGGTCACGTGCTATGTTCACATCATTATTGCTTCTGGCTACAACCCTGCTGCTGCCAAGGCTCGGAGAGGGAGGGTGGTGGTGAGGTTTCTGCTGCCTCTGTGCCTTGCTGGCTTCTTCTCTTGACTCCCCCTCGCCCCAAACTATGTGGACCTGGAGAGCTCTCTTACTGCTGCCAAGCTCCCTGGGATCACACTCTGCAGAGGGGGAAGTGTGAAACCCCCGCAAAGGGCATACTCACATCTCTGATGCCATGCACTCAAAGCCACACCAAACTCACTGCCATCGAGTCCTTTCTCAATAGGCTCTCTAGAGACCCTATGGGACAAGGGAGAAGTGCCCCTGTGGGATTCTGAGCCTATATCTTTTTACAGGAGTAGAAAGCCCCATCTCTCTCCTGATGAGTGCTTGCAAACTGGTCTTCTTGGGATTAGCAGCCCAACACAGACACCACTGTGCCACTAGGGCTTGTGTGATAAGGCTTTTAGCTGTGCTGACAGCCCGCTAGAGGACCACCTCTCTACAGGGTCCTCTGAGGCAAACCCGGTACCGTGTCCACTCAGGCTGTGGGCAAGTATGGTAGCCCTTTCAGCTCTGTTGGATGGCCTCCTGCCCTAAGGTATGTAGCTGTGGCTTTATAAATCCTTAAGCCACCACAGCCACATCCATCCATGCGCTGGCACTCATACCTTTTCAATCTTCAGTGTTCCAACTCTTTCTTCTGGCTCTAGGAGGTTCTCGGTGCAGGGACTTCAGGTCCATAGTCCAATAGCATCAGTCACAATAGTAAAGGGATGGGAACAGCCTAAGTGCCCATGGATTAGTGACTATAAATTATGTCGCACACACACAATGGAATGCAGTGCACTGATAAGGAATAACTAGGAACCCTGACATGCCTCATGCCAGTGGAGACCCTGAAGGAGAGTACGCTGAGTAAAATAGGTCCACGACAGAGGAAATGTTTTAGAATTCACTATTATAAAAAGATTCAAGGAAAGGGTTACATACAGAAAAAATTATTTTACTTGATGATTACCAAGAAGAGGAGTGTAGGATAGGGAAAATTATTAACTAGACACTGTTGGGGTAGTTGTTAGGTCCCATCAAGCTGGTTCAATTGCGGACTCTCTATATAACAGAAATAGAGAGTCATCATATTAACTTGGATGAAAAGAAAGACAGCGCAACAAAGATAATGCAATCATCATATTAATTTGGATGAAAAGGGGGTCACCAACACAAGAACGCTAAAGAAAAAGAAGACCCATAGAAGACCACGAGAGTCACAGACAAAGAAGGCACATAGCATCACATGCTCCGTCCTGCATTATCAGAAAGAACCCAGTCCACTACAAACATAGGCACGCAGGCAAGATGAATAGCTATAGGTACAGGGAACTGTCCCCATGACCCGAGATAGGTGTGCCTGAGGATATTTCTAAGTTTGTATGCTACACAGACCTCTCTGTGTTTACACTAGAGCAAATAGGAGGCAAAGGTTTATAAACTGAGTTCTAACCAAACACACAGAGAGAATTGAGTCATGAGGCTTGGAGGAAAGGAGCCTATCGAGAGGGACATCATGGTCAGCTGGCATAACGTGGTTCACCTAGATAATTCTCTATGCTCGACTGTTATGAACAGCAACTGGAGTCTGGGAAGCTTATGAGTGGCCGCCTAATGCACTGCTGACCTCTCCCTATGCAAAGACAAGTGAAGAAAAGACACATGGAAATAAGTCGTGCAGAGGACTAAAGGATCATGTAAACCTCAGACTGCACTACCTTGAATACAGAAGAACCAGATGGTTCCCAGATGTCACTACTGATGACTCCAAAAGGAGTCACAGTGGAGGGTCCTGGCTAGAGTGAGAGAAAAGCCCCCCGACCTTTGCAAAGACCGGTTTACTGGTTGCATAGAGACTGTTAGAACCCGGAGTTTCCTCGTCACTCTTCTGCTCTGGAATGAAATCACTTACGTTTCAGAGTCAGCAGTAGAGAAGTCTATACAGTAAAGCATGGCACAAGGGGCTTACACATTCCTCAAAATAATCAACCATTTGAGATCAAGAGACCATTGTTGGTCCAAGGACATGGTTCAAAAGACAGGAAGGGGTAGGAGAAAAGGAGGAATGGAGATAAGAACTGCAGGGAGGAAATGAGCTATGTGAAGTTACCTCCTGGAGATTGTAATCAAGGAGGTGAAGTAAGGTGTGAATGGACTATTTAATGGGAAGCTTATTTCCTCTATATACCTTTAGCCAATTCACAATGAGAGGGGAAAAACAAAACAAAGCAACAAAGTAAAACAAAGAATGTATTCTCCTCTAAACTCTCTCTGTGTGGCTGGCTGTTCAATAAGCCTAATCTCTGTCAGTGTCAAGTCATGGGCCTGCCACAAGGACCAGGAATGGATGGGTCTTGTACACCAACTGTTTGTCTCCCAATTTACAGAGTAGTTAAATTCCCTACAAGATTATGACCCAGTCGACTATTTTGTAGGGATTGTCAGGCCATCTTTAGAAAGACCATATAAAAGTCATGAATTGTACCATAAACATCTTCTGCAGTGATGCCGTTGGCTTGAGAAGGGTCCTTGCAAAAGATTTCGGAAGCTAGCTGCTCAAAAGGCCATTATTGGACATGTCTCATAATACCCTCAGTTGCCTCAAGTTAAAGTTAGATGGCAACATGAGGTAACAGTAGATGCTTGTGTATGAAGAAAGATTGGAGGAGTTTAGGCTCCCAAGTTTCCAGACTTGAGCAGAACCCTTTCCCTTATCGAGGTTTCTTCTCTTTCTCCTCCAGAGTGAAGCTCCAGGAGGTCTGGGATTGCCTTTTCTCTAGAGACCAAAGACTGTCTTGATTGTTCACTGCTCTGTATCACAATGACAAGCACACTCAGCCTAGTGTGGGTCTCTTCTGAGCTCCGCGTGCATCAGGCACACATGTTGTTTTCTTTGTCTTGAATTGTAGCCACTCTGCCAGGAGTTGGATCTTTCATTCATTCTAGCCTTCTTTTGCAGATTCCTATAAAGCAGCATTTTTCAACCTTAATGCCTTGACCCTTTAGTACAGTTACTCATGTTGTGGTGACCCCCAACCATAAAATTATTTTCATTGCTACTTCATAGCTGAAATTTTGCTACTGTGGTGAAAGGGTCATTCAACCCCCAGGTTAAGAACCGCTTCTATAGAGTCTGCTGCTCCGCTCCCATACCCAGCCACAGCGGGGGCTGTCCTGAAGTCTGGGAAGAGCCAGATATGGTCATTTCAGGATCCAGTGGAAGACATATCCCTTCAAGACATGATCACCTTCAAGATTAGACATTTTATTAGCTCTTTGTTTATATGAGCTAGTAAGATGGTTTCTTACTTCAAGTTTCCTTCATATGCAACCAACTTCCCTGATTCTTACGTATTCTCCCTCTGATAGATAGACAACATTTTTTCCCCCTTTATTCTCCTCTCTACTTGGCTGTTCTGCCTCATGGAAGGATCAGCTAGAGCTAGTGCATTCTTTGCTTCTGTTCTTCAGATGTCCTGCTGTGTCCCAGGCAAGAGCTCTTCGAGAATCCTCTTCTGCCCCTCGTGAGAATCAGGCATTTTCCAAGGAGCAGCTCCATCCTGATCAACAATTCCTCATACTCAGACCTAAAAGGCAGGGAGGGGATAGAACCTCGCGGCGGTTCTAGTGCCTTTGTTTGCGGTAGGGGCTCAGCTCCCTGCTGTAGAGACGAATATCATCACCTGGGCCAAGCCCTAGTGAAGGAGTGCATCCAGATGAGGAGTGACTAGAGAAGTATATTTAGGCTGTTTCTAAATTTTGACATTGCTCCGAGGTAAAAACCATTATCTGGGCAAGAGTGGCTCTGTTGTAACTAAACTGAAAATATTATATTTCGCATGTTTTCTGCCCCTCAGCAAAACATATTTAAAATGTTCAGAGAACTGATTTTTAAAATCTTTGCACTTTGGTGTTACAATTTCACCTGGATATCATGAAAACGGTATTCTGAATATGAGTCACTTTTTTTGTATTCAACATTTCTTATTGTGAAAAAATTTAAACTTAGACAAAAGCAGAGCCGGTATATCCATCACTTAGATTGAACCCTTCTCAAGGTTTTGCCACATTCGTTTTATCTATCTACTCCTACCCTGCTCTTGGGGGAAATATTTTATGGACAATCCCCGACTTCCTATCATTTTAAAAGCAAAGCAAAACAAAACCCTGAAACAATTTCATCGCCTTTTAATCCATAACATCACACAATTCAATAGTTTAATTATAACAAGAAGAATTATGCAATCATAACCATAATCAATTTTAGAACATTTTGTCCCCCATTTTCCGTGAATAAATCACTTTTCAAGTGAATTGTATAATCATCATCGGTTCTATAGAGTGATACCTCCCCCCTCCCACACACATTGCTCACTTCCCCCCATCCCCTAACCCTCCCTATCTCCCACCCTCTACTCCTAGCTCCCCTATAAATTCTTGCACCAGTTCTTATCTCTGTGCCTCTACTCTTTCTATGCTTTCCAAACTGGAAAACCTGACAGAAACACTTAAAAAGATAAAGTAGTACAGATATAATAATAATAATAATAATAATAATAAGATAAAAATACAAATACTGGCCAAGAAAGAAAAGACCACCATGAATATATAAAAGGCCAGGGAAGAAATTTTTGCATTGGAACAAGCAAGGGATATCTAGGATACTCTTTTGGGAGTTTTCAAGCAACTTAATCAGGCTAGATATTCTACACACAGGTTTTGGGCTCCCACTCTCCTCCATATCCTTCTACAAATTGGGTGGTCATAAATTGGCTCTGATACGTTTCCCTTTGTCATATTTGAATTTTGTTATTGTTACCTTTGGACCACACAAGTTGGTATGCGTCTTCTATGTGGACTTAGTTAACTCCTCGCTTGGAGGGCTGTTTGTTTGAATACAGCCCTTAAGACTCCAGACACTATTCTGATTGATAGCCAGGCACCATCTGCTTCCTCTACCATATGTTGCTGAAACATCCTTATCTTCAGTGATCATTTCATGAAGATGAGTATTGAGCAGGGCCATGTTCTTAGAACTAACTTTTCTGGCATTGGGGCTAGAGTTCCGTGGGTCCCAGAATCAATCTGCTTGTCCCTGGAACATCCATGACTCCAGTTTATTTTGGTGGTCCTATGATGACAGATTCAAAACCCCATGAGATCAATTACCCCAACACCAGCACAAACAAGATAAACAACAAATAAAACAAGCAAACTGAAGGTAGGGAAACAGAAACTCCATCGAAACAGAAAAGCACCTTATTTTCAATCATCTCCCTGGAGTATAAGGTAATTGCACTTGCAACATCATCCATTTTTTTAATGGCACATCACCCTGGACACTGTTGGTCTGAGGAGTTGATGCGAGTACAATTCAGTTCCCCCTGGAGCCCCAGCCCATGAGTTCTTGCTCCACACAGTTCTGTCTCCCATTCAACTGAGCTCGGGGTTGGTGTTAGGGGGAACTTCCTGGATCAGTTCTTCCAAGTTCAAACTCTGAATATGTTGAACTAATTTGTCACACATGATCATTCCTTGGATGAGCTCGAGGAAAGAGCTGTTTTTGAACCAAACTGCAGACAACTGCTGCTCTGAAGACAATCTCAGGCCCCACTCTGAGGGCGAAAGCAGCAAATGCTTGCCTTGTAGCTTAGGAGTCCCCTGCCCAAAGCATTGCAACTACCACCCCCTCAGTCACACATTGCCGCGAGTGCTTTCTGCTGTTGCACCAATCAGGTGCCATTTGTAAGTCTCAGCGCTTGTTGGAATCATTCAGGGCTGATTCAGCTCCTGGGTCTGCCCTGAAGGCATGTGCTTGCTTCCTAAGCATGCATCTGGGCTTGGCTCATTGTCATTGGCTCATCTAGACTACAGACAATGCTACTCTACAGCCAGTGCTGCTCAGACTGGTTTTATTCATTTCACCAGAATGAAGGGATCCTAGGATCTTTAGAAATCTGTGACCTCTGCCATAGAGATAATAGGCAATAGATGGCAATGAGATAATAAATGGGCAATTTCCAAAGATTTTTATTTTCCTTGATGATACCAGAAACAATATATTAGCATCATTGGGATCTTAAAACATGGGAAAATGATCTTAGACCTTAGGGCAAATAAGTAAACCTTCCATACTTGGAAAGTCTTCCTCCGTAAGACAGGTCCAGCTGACCAGAATGAAATGCTGTTAGAAAACAAAAGTGCCTTTTAATTTTAATTTTTTAAAGGGTGGGGGGGGGGTGCAGGAGGACAGCGAGGCAGTAAGGTAAATTTTTCTCCCAAATGAAATCTCCCCTAGAACCTACTACACGAAATCTGCCCTAGAGCCTACTTACAATCCCCTCTTAAGCTGGGCAACCCTTTATTTTCTTCAGTAGACTCTGGTGTCATTTTTCTGGAATCTCAATGCCTGAGCGTCCCTGCTTTGAGGTCTGCTCCCTTTAAGAGTCTGCCTGAACTGCTAAGAGATGAGGAGTTCACAAAACACAGAATTGGCTTCGAAGAGGATTTTTGACTTCATTCGTGTGCCAACTTTTATTTCCTGAAGCTGCTCTGGACCCCTCTGTCATGCCCCTAGGTCTTGTTATGAATCTTCAAATTCCCCAAGTTTGAGGATGCATAGAGAGAGATGTTGGGAAAGAGTGTTGATCCGAGTCAACTTTTCCTTTACTCTTTTATGAATAGTTTCCAAGCAGCATTGCAGCATCAGATGCTTTACCAGCTACTTAAGATGCTCTGGTCCAAAGAACAGATATGGAGTCTTTACCTCACAAAAGTTCCTTTCTTGGGAGGAGACAGCCTGGCCACCGATAATGGCAAGAAGTACAAATGATGTGATAGGGGAGTTGCCAGGGTACGGTGACTCACAGAGTTGTCTTTAAACTGATACCTGAAGGATCAAGCAGAGTTAACCATCCACATCTAGAGAGTCAGGAGCAGAGCCTGTGCAAAGGCTCCGGAGTGGGAGGGCCCGCCCGGGCTGCCTGTGCAGAGGCACAGAGACGCAGGTCGGAG
>PVJH01009567.1:0-78068 GCA_004026705.1 Nesogale talazaci
GGGGGGGGGGAGGGCATCACTGGTGGTCATGGGAGCTACCTAGCCTTGCTCCTGGAGAGCTGCTGCTGGATTTGAACCACCAAGTCAGTGGGCCACAATCCCGCACTCAACCACTATGCCACCAGGGCTCAGGCCAAATCGGGACTTTTTAAAAAACGCCACAGGACGTGGGAAAAATTGTTTAAAATCGGGACTATCCCACCAAAATCAGGACATTGGTCACTTCACAAGAGGGACCTAAGACTTTGCACTTCTAACATGCTCCCATGTGACCATGAAGGGATCAGCCTAACGACCACCCTTAGCTGTAGTCCAAGGTATGCTTTTCCAAAGTAGGCTGATCTCAACTCAAAGCTCAAGCTCACTGTCACTGCGTAGATGCCAAGCGAAAGCAACCAGGGCTCCTGAACTTGGTTGATGGAACAAGCCAACACTCCAATTTCCAGACCTGTCACAGAAGAGGAGACCGACAGGTACAAAATAAAATGTTGGCCTCTCTGCCTTGACACAGAGCCCCTTCTACGACCCCTGTCTGCATTTCAAATACATCCTTCTTCAAAGTCTACTCCCTTCACGAAGCGGTCACCTGGAGCCTGGGTGCGCCTCCAGGTTCTGAATGACAAAGAACATTATTCTTCCTGCTCTAAATTCTATTGAATGTGGACTAAGTGTGTGAAAATATACACAACAGAAACATACCACTGATGAAACACCACTTCATCAGTCATTTCTGTATGTCCAGTTCAGAGATCCTGGTCTGGGAAGGTTGCCACCCTTCTCGACCACCTTTTCCTGGCCCGCGATGGTTAGCACACACTCACTGTCTCCCTTCAGTGGTCTGCCTGTTCTCGAGGTTCTCTGATCTGAATGGCAACTCTGAGTGCTCCTGGAATCCCCCACAGTCTTACACAAAAAAGCTTCCTTTATCAGTATCTTTATTTTTAACCAGGAAATCAAGGTTTCATTTCTGTTAAGATCTTTGTTGTTGAATGGTTACTGCTTAACAACAAAGGATCTGCCATGGAGTCAACTTTGATACATTGTGACACTAGGATAGCCCCTCTGCCTTTCCAAGTCTGCATAAGGTGAAAGGCATAGTTAGCATCATCTTTTCTTCTGAGGGGCTGGTGGTCCGAACAGCTGGCCGCGTGAGTAGCAGCCTACACGTGCTACCAGCCTCTGGTAATTACTCATTGGGTCTTCTGTCGTTAGTATTCAATGAGTCAAAGTGGTTCTTAGTATGTTTTCAAAATTCAGGTGGGATTGAAAGTTCTAGGTCGTATTTTGGTTCTTGTGGGATTCTTTTTGTTTTCTTCAGTTTCAGACAGAATTTGAATGTGAGTAACTGGTGGTCTGTTCCACAGGCAGCTCCTGTCTGACTTTAACTGCTGATATTGAGCTTCTCCATCATCTCTTCCCACAGACAGAGTCTATTTAATCTCTGTGTATTCCACCAGATGAAGTCTGAATGTATAGTCACCTGTTGTGGTGTTGAAAAAGTAGTCTTTGCAATGAAGTTGTTGGTCTTTCAAAAATTCTATCGCGTGATCTCCAGTTAATTTTTTCTCTCTCACAGTTTTATTGGCACACGAGCCACAAATCATACAATTCACTCAGTCAATCACATCAAGAAAATAATTGTACAATCTTCACCACAGTCAATTTTGGAATATTTTCTCCCCCGTCACCTTGTTTAAATTGCCTTTAAAATGAGTAGTGGGCTGAGCCCCGGTGGCGTAGTGGTTGTGCGCGTGACTGCGCACAACAGTGGGACTGCGGCCCACTGGGATGGAGGTTCAATTCCGGCTCCCAGCAGCAAAAGGCTGGGCCTCCTACTCCCACCACCTGAGGGCAGTGATGCCTAAAAAAAAATAAAAAAAAAATAAAAAAAATAAAAAAATGAGTAGTATAATCACATTTAGTTCTAATGCTCACTCCCCATCTCACCTTCATTGTTTACCCTTCACTCTCTTCATCTCCACTCTCCTACCTGGCCCCCCTACAAAACCTTGCATAAATTATTATCTCTCTTGCATCTACTCCTTCCATATTTCACAAACTGGCAAACCTAACAGCAAAGGAACAAAAATGGAGTAAAGAATAAGGATAAAATAGTAGTACTATAAAGATAAAAATACAACCCATGGGCCTAGTTTTCATTATCAAGGCTACATTTTACAACTACTTGCATTTCTCTATTTCTAACTTTTGCATTTCAATCCGAGTAATTATCAATATATCTTTATTGTGTGTTTTATCAATCTCAGGATGAAGACACAGAATAAAGTAAACGGCTTCAATTTCCACACCACTGGCTTTAGGGGATGGTACATAAATTTGAAAAATAGTTGTAAAGACTGGATTTCCTTGTATGCAAATAGATATGGTCCTATCACTGGGAGCATTGTACTTCAAGGTACATCTTGCAATCTTCTTTGATGATGAATTCAAAACTGTTTCTCTCGGATGTTATTCTCAGCATAGAAAACCCTATTTCCCTATTCAAAATGGCCAGTCCCAGTCCATTTCAAGTTAATAACACCTACGATATCATTCTTTATGCACTCCATTTCATTTTTGATGGTTTCCAATATTCCTAGATTCATAATTTGTATATTCCAAATGACAATTATTAACACATGTTTACAGTTGCTTCTGCTCATTTCGAGTCATGCCCCATGAGCAAGAGTCCTAAAGACTTTACTTCTGATAGATTGAGTTTACCCCATCCATGTTTTCATGGTTAACTCTACTTTGAGAAGGCAGCTCTTCCTTGGTCGCATTCTGATGCCTTCTGACCCGAGTGACTCATCTTCTGACACTGTCTCTGACAATGTTCTGCTTCTTTTCATTAGATTTTCAGGGTCTGACAGTGTTCTTCTGTTATGGATGTCAGTGGCTAAATCCTTTGAAGTATATAGCCTGTTTATTCTTTGTCAATAGATGAATAGTCTGGAAGCTCTGCTGAAACACATTCACTTTGGGTGACCGTGCTGCTAATGGAAATATCAGAGACATAGCTTCCAGCATCACAACACCACCAAGCCCCCACAGTATGACAAACTGACAGACACGTGGTGGGAGTAACCCAAAGAGAATCCTAGAGTTGATTTTTTTCCTGCTGGCTTTTTATCTGTTCCAGTGCCAACTCCTCCTTCCCCATCCCTAGCATGGCCTGTGATTACATAGTCAAAGATGGCCTCCCAGGCACAAGGACACAGTACAAGTCACACAGAGCTTGGACTTGGGGATTTAGACTCCAATGTCACCCTTGTTTAGCATCCCTGGTGGTTCTGTGGCTTAGCCATTGAGTGGCTAACTAACTGCAAGGTCAGTGGCTCCAACCCTCAATAGAAAGTTGAGGTTGTCTGCTGCTGGAAATTCCTACAGTTTAAGAAACCCAAAGAGCCAGTATGTACCCGTAAGATTCACCTGTAGATTTGTTTAAAATATAGAATCTGATTCTGTGAATTTGGGGTGAAAGTACAAATTCTCAACAGGAGGCAGAACAAGAAGTGAATCTGTTGGAAGACTGGGTTAAAAGACTGCTGACAGAAATATTCTCTTTAAATCTCCCTAAAAATCGTACACCTGCCTTCTGTCTTCTTTGTAAATCATGAATGACGTGGACATTGGGTAGATCAGCATGGACTGAAGTCAGGGCTTGTTGCTATGATAAGTACATTGAAAGATATGAAGAAAGATCTGAAACTAGACAAAGAAATACCTGCCTGACTTGAATGAGATCTGTCAGAATAGTTTTATTTGGGGCCTTTAAATAATATATCTTTTATTTTGAGTATGCCTAGTGGCCTTGCATCTACCTTTCCCAAGCCTCCAAAAGGTGCTAGTGTGATTCCTTACAATTATAATTAATTGATATGTTAGTTTTATTATAAAATGTATATGAGAATTTTTTTTTCTTCAGAAAAATGAATTGCTGCCCACTTAGGAAGATGCTTTTATTGTGGAATACAGCAAAGCTAGTCAGAGCTTTCCAGGGGCCACTCTAACAGTGAACTTTCCATTACTGTGAGTCGGCCCAGCCCACAGCCACCATGAGAATTAGAGTAGAACTGCTGCCCAAGGTGTTCTTGGTGGTCACCTTGGTGTAACAGATCCAGGCGGTCTTTCTTTCATGGCCCCCTTTGAGTGAGGGTAAAATCACCAAAGGGTTAGGCGAGTAGCTGAAACAAACTGTGCCACCTGTAGTGTACAGGCAGCCTGCTTACCAGCATGCAGTGACAGAGTCTGGGACCTTGATGCAGGAGCCTGGGTGGTTGGGGTGGGTTGGGGGAGCGTTGTTTCCATGTAGGCTACAAACTGCAAGTAGATCGGAACCTCCAGGTGTTGAGCAGGAGAAAGATGGGGTTCTTTCCTTTTGTAAAGTGATCTGCTCTTAGAAGTCCATTGGGGAAGTCTTAGCCTGTCCTGCAGGGCTGCTACAGGTCAGAATTGACTTGATTGCAGTGAGCTTGGGTTTCGATTGGGGGCCTGGACCCCACAGGCTAGACTTTATCTATCGTCACTGTCTTTACCATTTACCAGTTTGTTCCTATTCCACTTATGAGGACTTTGTAGATATGAAAATTCCTAACTTTGGTTTCTACCAAAGGAATGGATTTCTAAATTACCTTAGGGAGTCGCCGTACTTTCTGGGGCTACATCTGAATGTCCTGAATGATTTTTATTCCAGACCTTACTTAAAAACTCATCACAAAGGAGGTAGCCTAGGTCTGGCTTGAGGGTGTACATTCACAAGATGATGGCTTCAAGAGGAGTCTGAATAAGAAGGTCTTTGTCTGACGAAATGAACACAAACTATATTGAAGCATTTAAGGTTGCCCACAGGAGGGAAAAAAAAGAAATGCTATTATCTAACCTCTTCGATGAAAACATTTCATGGCTATGAAACGATAGACTATGTATCAAACCAGAATGGTCTGTGAGAAAGAAAATGTGATTTCTATGCCCTTTTAACCATCTCTAAGTTTACAGCCCCCATTCCATCATGACCCCCAAGATAATGAGAAGTAGCTCGAATACCTGTCATCCCACACTCCATAATTATCCTGGGGTTTTCTAGGCAGATAGCTTTTGGTAAAAACTTGTGGTGCTGAGTGAGTACAGGTGTTTAAAACAGGGTGGGAGCATGTCAGAGGGCATAAGCCCCAAACCCAACCCAGGCCATTGAGTCAATGCTGGCTCATTCACCCTCAAGGGCAGGCGAATGGCCCCTGTGGGCTTCTGAGATGGTGCGACTGTATGGGAGCAGACAAGGCTCGTCTCTCCGTGTCAGGAGTGACTGATGGTCTCTAACTGCTGACCTTGGTTTTAACAGCACAATGCATAACCACCAGCACTGAAAAATATTTCCCATAGCCTATTATTTTTCAACATTTTCCACTAACCTCTGTGCCAGTCAGCCTTGAAAAACCTCACCATCCTAAGAGTAGCCCCCCCAACAGCTCTGGCTCACAGAATTGTTTTGTTTTGTTTTCTAGAAAAGGTACCAACCAAGTATGCATGTGCACATGCACAGACACACACATGTGCATACATGCAAATATACACACATTGTATACATACGCTTATCTAGATATACAGCATACATATGTCTAGACACGCTATGGATAGCAGTCATCTCTCTTACGCATGGTTTCTCTCTTTACATGGTTTCAGTTATCAGTGGTCAGTGCCAACCTGGCCAATAAACACATGTGGGGTTAATTGAAAAGTGGAGGGATGAATGACTTGATGAGTCTTGCTTTTTTAGTTCTCAAGTCTGTTGCGTTCTGATGGTTGGACCAGGTTGCAGCTGCCTTTGCCAGTTCCCTGCTTCAGCTGGCAAGGCTCATTTCCTGCAAGACATCCCTGAGGAGATGCCATATGGACCTCCTCTGATGCAGCCCTGGGTGCTGGAGCAGCTACATGGAGACCTCACTGATTCAGCTTTCCTCCTGCAGTCGGCATCATTGCATGTGTTTTGTGAGATGGAGGAGGACTTTGTGGATTGGTGTTGGACAAATGGGCTAATATTGGACTTGTGGGCTTGGACAGCGCTGGGTTGGGATATTTTCTTGATGTGCACTTAGTCTTTATATAAAACTCTTTTATACATGTAAATTTTTGTGGATTTGTTCCTCTAATGTATCCAGACTAAACAAAAACTTTCCAAAATTTCTATTTCATACCTTCCTGTATAATAACTACTGAAAGCTGTAGTCCTTGCTCTTCATCAGCAAGTGCTTTAAGTCCTCCTCACTTTCAGCCAGCCAAGGTCATGCCATCTACAGAGCAAAGGGTGTGAATCAGTCTTCCTCCAATCCTGATGCCATATTCTTCTTCATATAAACCAGCTTCTCTGATGACTTTCCAAGCATTCAGATTGAATACGGAAGGTGATAGCCTTATCTCACACATTTCCTGATTTTAAGCCAAGAAGTACTCCCTTGTTCCATTCACACAAGTACCTCTTGATCTATGTTTAACTTCCACATGAGCACAATGATCCAAAGGGCAAAACCAAGCTCACTGTCATCAAGTCGAAGCTGACTCATCGTGACCCTAAAGGACAGGGTAGGATTGACTGTGACTTTCCCAGGCTGGGACTCTTGTTCTGGAATTCCTCTTCTTCTCGAGGTCATCAATAAGGTAGTTAGGATTTACAAAGTGGAATGCCTTGGCACAGCCAATAACACACAAACACTTCTTGGCATTCTTTGCTTTCTCTTCGAAGGCCCATCTGACATAACAACGGTATTCCTTATTCCACATCCTCTTCTGAATCAGGCCTGAACCTCTGGCAGCTCCCTGGCAATGTACCAGTGCAGCCATTGTTGGTTGATCTTCAGCAAAATTGTACTGGCATGTGATGTTGTATAGCTTGAGCATTTTCGATGGGCCACCTGTTTTTTTGGAATGGGTACAATTATGTATCTCTTCTTCTAGTCAGTTGGCCAATCAGCTGTCTTAAAAATTTCCTGGCATAAACAACTTAGTGCTTCCAGTGCTTCATTGTCTTCTTGAGATATTTCAATTGGTATCGAAAGGACTAGTTCTTTTTGGCTTGGGAAAGGATAGCGTAGAACTGCCCCTGTGAGTTTCTGAGACTATAACTCGCTAAGGAAGTACAAAGCCCCATCTTCCTCTTCTCTCTGTGTGTACAGGGAGAGAAACAGTATACTTATGTCATAGGATTCAGTACTAGCCACAGATTAAAGTCCAGGGATCTTACAGCTTTTCCATGAGGATAAGAGTGGAGGAATGGGACTTTTTTTTTAGTGAAATATACTTTATGCCATTGAAATACCTACCAACATGCTTAGCCCTAAATAAGTGCTTGGTGAATCCTTGCTGGTTAGTGAGTCCAGTTCTTTTAGGTTTTTGTTTCTTAAACTTCTGCAACTCCAGTTCTTCAGATTCAGATGTTCTTAGTATGTTTTGTAGCAACATCGCATCTTTTCCCAAATAACAAGGCATGCCTTAAAAAACAAATCATATGTATGTTCTGTGTGCTTCTACCCATGTTGTCAGATGGAGTAGATGGCTTTCCTTGTTTCTCCTCGGCCTGGGCCTCATATCCCTCACTACCTCTGACCGAGCTCAGCAGCTGTGGCAGAGCCTCTGCTGTCTCTTCCAGGGTCTGATTCCAAGGCCTGACAGGTGCATTTGGGGAACATCAGCAGGCATCCACTCATTGTGGAGGCAGATGCCCAAACGATTTTCCTCTCCTAGAGTCTCATGGGAATGACCTGGAGGAACCTGACCTTACCATTGTTGTGCTCATTGTCCAATAGGTGGGTGATTTTGTTGTTGTTTAGATATAAAATAATCTGCCACAGAACGAAACATGTGCTGACTCTTAAAAGGGATTGAGAATGTTTCTGGGTGATGTGATGGTAGACGTTTAATCAGACAAGAGTTGCTTTTCATGTGCAGAGTTCACAAGTTACTTTGAAACAGGTCTGAGCAAACTGAAATTTGGGGACTTGTCCAGCAAGCCCACCTTGGTTATAGGTCAGGCAAGCACAGTGTTCCTGGGAAAAGACAGATGGACTCTTTTTTTTTTCTTGGCGGGGGGGGGTGTTTGTTTATGTGTGTGTGTGTTGTCTCTTTGCACTTCTCAGTACTTTTGCTAGTTTGGTTTTCAGTGCAGGTGGGAGTTTGAAAAACAGGACTAAGGATGAAAGGGGCAGCAAGGACTGGAGTGGTCCAGAAAGTCTTGACCCAGTGAACTTGGGTCAGTGTGAAGGAGAACAGAATGTAGTGCCAAGAAATCAGTAAAGCAGCCTACCCAGACAACATGAGCATTTGAACGGGCAAAGCATAAGAAGAATCCCTGGTTTAGGTAGATGTGGGATACAGGAAACCAAAGGTGGGAACTGCAGGTGGGACCCAGAACTAGAAGAACTTTCCAAAAGTGAGCCCTTTGTTACTGGTTTTCCTGGGTGTAAGACTAGGACATCATAGAGAAGCTGAGCTGTCTCAGGGATTGCATGTGCAGAGAAATTCACTCCAATGTTACCTTTGCGGAGTAGGGAGCAGGGTGTGGAGTCTCCAATTCAAGGCTTGTTTATGGCCACATGAAGCCAGGGGAGGGATGGGGAATGAATTTTCCCCCAGATCTGCAGAGAGTGCCCCTCCAATCAACACTCTGATTGTGAGCTTCAGCCTCCAGAACAGGGAAAAAATGCATTTCTGAGGATTTTATTTGTTTGTTTCAAGCTACCAACTGTCTGTACCCAGCTTTAGAAATCTCCTATGCCTGGCCTGCCATTCTCCACACTGCAGAGCCAGGCCGACACACTCATTTTGAGAATGCAAATACCGTAATTTATCAAGTTGTAATATGAGATTAAATAAAGCATGCCATGTTAAAGTGCTCTGTAAACTCTGAGGGATTAAGTGAAAGCATAATACCATTTGTTTTGTAGCAGGGAACACTTACAAGGAAGGCTGTTTTATATTTGAGATCAGGGCAGGAGGATGGAATCAAGCATAAGACAAGGAATGAAGTCCACATGAAAACAGACCCTAAGTCCTAAGGCAGGGGTTCTCTACCTCCCAAATGCTGTGACCCTTTCATACAGTTCCTCGTGTGGTGGTGACCCCCCCCAACATTAAAGTTATTTCCTTTGCTACTTCATTACTGTAATTTTGCTACTTTTTATGAATGTCATGTAAATATCTCATATACAGGATGGATTATGTGACCCCTGTGAATGCTGTCCTAAGGAAAGAAAAAGGCAGAGCTTGAGTTTTGAAATGTTCTTTTTACCTTTGGACACACTGTTCCTTCCATCAACCAGGGACATTTCAATTCAAAGGGCTTTCTTTGGTCCGCTGATATGCACATTCTTTAATACATTTCCTTTGCAGGGCAAGTTTGTGTGAATTTGTTTTGGGTTCCAAAAAGCAAATTTAGCAGCAGACTTTTGGAATGTACTCAACTGATCTCTGAGTGACATCCTGTTGGAGCCCCAGCGCACAAGGTTAAATCTCGTCTTGGCGCCCTGAAAGAGCTCACCTGGGCCACGGGCTCTCCAACTTGAGCATCTTGCAGACACTGCAGAGCAGAGTGATTCCTGTGGACTTCTCTGGTGGATTTACATTGTTTTTGCAACTCTGCTTAAGTTTAACAGCTGAAGGGGTGCCACTTCCCTTTCCTTCTCTTTTGTGTGTGCAAGACTCGCTTTACAAACACAAATTAATCACAGTGAGAGCTAAAACCAAACACTCAGGAATACACAAGTATTCCATGTGGCTGACAACATCCTCTGCTAAAAGTCAAATTCCTCATCACATTGCGGGTTTGGCTCTGGTGGCCAAGAGCAAATTATTGAACATTTGGCATGCCAAGATTTCTCTGTTGTAAACAAACAACTCCTCATTTTTTTCCTTTGATAATTTATAAATTATTATTACTTTATCACATCTTACACTATTCTACATCTCCCTTCACCCACTTTTCTGTTGTCCATTCCCATGGAGGAGACTATCTGTAGGGCTCAAGTAGAAAGCAAATGTTTTGAGAGTGATGATGGCGACAAATGTACAAATGCGCTTGACACGATGGATGGCTTGTGATGAGTTGTAGGAGCCCCCAATAAAAAAAGAAACAAACAGCATACCCACAGTATCCTAGGAACCATCGTTTATCAGTTACATTTGCCTCCCTCTCTTTTCTCATTAGTATGTAGCAATCAGAGCAGTAATGCTTGTCAACATGGCATTAAAGTCAATGAATAGCTGGGCTTTGGAATTCTGTGCCTATCTCTGCCAGGAACTTCCAGATGATCCAGAATATGTACACATTATTAAAAGTTTCCATCCTAATAGGCATCCCTGAGTGGGACAAATCAACAAGTCTTAGGTTTATGGAAAGATTGGTGGTTGCAGCTCACTCCAGAGGAACCTCATAAGAAAGGCCTGATGATTTGCTTTGGAGAAGTCAGAGCCAGGAAGGCGGAAGGAGTTCCACTGTAACACATGGATGGAGTCATCGCAAGTCTTCATTGACAGCCACAGTGGGTGACTTGCTGTGTTTTAGTTTTGTCATCTTGATCATAAAGTTATTAAAAAATTACATTTAATATCATTGCTGCAGGAGTCAAGGTTTCTAGGGGGTCCAGTTAAGAGTTTGGAAAATGTTCATTAAAGGAATTGGCTCATAATCCAGACTTGCTTGTACTTTATGTGTGTTGCACATTTCACTGCCAATCATTGAGGACATTTTAATAACTCAAAAGAAGAAAATAAATATTATTTATAATTCCATCACCAGAGAAACTTATAATTAAAATTTCAATATCCATGTTTTTCCCTATGCAAACATATCTGCATAGATTCGTTATATAGGTGCTCTGGTGGTGTACTGGGCTATAAATTGGCTCACTAACAGCAAGGTCAGTGGTTCGAAACTACCAGTGGCTCCTCTGGAGAAAGATCAGGACTTCTGCTTCTGTAAAAGCTGCCAGCTTTGGAAACCCCACGGGAACAGCTCCACTCTGTCCTAGAGGATCACTGTGAGTCAAAGCGGACTCAGGAGCCTGGAGCTTTTCCTTTATCTAGGAAATTATAGTATATTCTCTGTACAATTATTTTCCTTTGCAAAATATTGAGTTGCTTTCCAAATTAATAGACATTCTTCTACAAGAATCATGTGGTTACACATCGGACAGCGATCTGCAAAGTCAGCGGTTCAAGCCCACAAGACTGTAACTGTTTACAGGAGTGGAAGGTCCAATCTTTCTCCCGAGGAGCGGCTGGTGGTTTTGAACAGCTGACCATGCAGATCAACACTTAAGGACTGTACCACCAGGCTCCTACGGATAGAGGATGTCCCAGGATTAGAATTTCTGTGTCTAAAATTGTGCATTCTCTTTGACACAGAAATCTGAATATTCAGGACATATTAAGTACTCTTGCACCTTTCTGAATTGAACTCGTAATAACTCATACTAGGTGATAATGCAGACCTAAGTTGACCATCAAAAACTAAGGGTTCATTGCCAGCTACTTTGGACAGAGAGAGCTGAATTAAAATGGTACATTTTTAATGTTACAGAGTTTTGATGTTTTTCATATGCAAAGTATCTATTACTCATTTTAATGACTTAAGTTTCTTTTTTTTTTTATAAAAGCATTTTTGAAGAATTAAAAAAAGACAAACTTAAGAACTGTAGACTTGCAAAGATCTGCCATGCTGACAAGAGATCCACTTCACACAGCTTTCTCCAAAGATAACATTTTATTTAACTATAATGCATTATCAAGTCTAAGAAAGCTACATTGGAACAAGATTGAGTGGACTATAGACTGTATCAAATTTTACCAGGTTTTAGATGCACTCATCCTGTCTGTGTGTGTGTGTCCACCTTCCTTTGTCTAGGTATGTGTCTATCTGTGTGTGTGTGTGTGTGTGTGTGTGTGTGAGGGTGGAGGTGTGGAGTTGGGTGGATGCTTGTGGGTATGTGTTTTTGGGTCTGTGGACATGTCTATGTGTGGGAGTGAATATGTGTAGCTCTTTGAAAAACACCAGTAGGTGTTTCTGTTTGTGTTACCGCCTCTGCAACCATGGTCCTTTCCCCTTGGTCCCTGCTAACCTCTGCTCTGTTTTCTGTTTCTAAAAGTTTTTGAGTTTTAGAATTTTGAACAGGTTAAATTAGACTGGAGCATTTATTTTTAAACACATCAATCATCTCCCACCAGAAAAATGATTGTAGAAGTATGGCCAGATTACAACAAGAAAAAGACAAAAATGATGTTAGATTCAAGAAAGGAACCAAGACCTTAATGAAATCTAAGTGTAAAAGACAAACCCAGAAGCCATGACCATTGCTGACGCCAGCTCATCGTGGACCTATGAGATAGGGTAGGACTACTCCATGGGACTGCTAAGGCGATAGCCCTATAACCTTCACAAAATCAGACTCTTCTGGCTTGCTCCCACAGAGTGGTTGGTGAGTTCAAACAAAGCACTGTTCGATCTCCGAGAAGGGTAGAAAAAGTATCTGTAACTTGATCAAAGTGGAGAATTCCTGGGTTTGAAATAGACTCATGATAAAAATTGGGGGAATCTGAAGCTTGAACTATGTTCTAGGAAATGTGTGATCTGCTGGACTATGAAAGCAAACTGTCTGGGAGAGATGGCCAAGGGGTCACTGCATGAGATAGAACCTAACCTTTAACGATTATTAAGAGATCAGCCTGTTCACTCGGAATGTGGAGAGAATCAACTGCCAAATGGATAATAGCTCATACATCATGTCTTGAAACTGAATCTTTAGCAGATAGACGCATCACAGCCCTGAGCTTTGATCTCAGGAGTATGGTGCCCATAATATGGCAAACACTTCTTCCTTAGTTGTAAAAATAGCTCAAGCTCATGGGAGGTGTTACAAGAAGCAGAGTAATGATAAAATTAATCAAACCTGTAGCCCCACCCCCAAGCCCCTTATTCTACTTGCAGTCTCTATAGGTTCATCAATCCTTAATTTCATATACCAAAAAATGGAAAAACATATAACACAGCTTCAAGTGGGTGATCTCCATTGACATAACATCTCTGAGATACACTATGAGTAAATATTTCAATATCTTTAATAACAGATAGCCACAAATAAGAATCAATGGTAGGGCTGAGCCCCGGTGGCGTAAGTGGTTGAGTGCGGGACTGCGGCCCGTGGCCTTGGCGGTTCAAATCCAGTGGCAGCTCTCAGGAGCAGCGCTGGGTAGCGCCCACGACCACCAGAGGCAGTGATGCCCACACAAAAAAAAGAATCAATGGTAACAAAATATATGTTTATACACATTATAAATAAAGGGTTTGGGGGTGGGGATAGAGTGGTGGCTGGGAGGGGGTAAAAAGGAGACAGAATCAAGGTGTCCATGTTGAAAAAGTATGTTTGGAAACTGTGGTAGCAATTGTACAATATACTTGACATGATTAAAATATGAAATGTGATATATGTATTAAATGTCAGCTAATAAAAAGATATTGAAATAATCTGAGATCAAATTAGTGTCATCAAAATAGCCTAGGTCTCCTATTTGGAATTATAATAAATATTAGGCATATTGTTCTATTTAAATGGAGTAAAAGAACTTGATTAGAGTCATATTTGGGTTTTGAGTGCTTGACATCAGTCTTTGGTTCATTAATCATCTCTCCACCTTGAAATACTTTCTTCACTTGGTTCTTGAGACTCCATCTCAGTGACTCCTCCTCTTTATCTGCTGCTATAACGAGTAGTCTTAATTTCCTCAAGTTAAAGTACCCAGGAGCTCAGCCTCTAATCAATCTTATCTTTGACCCCATCCAATCTAAAGTTCTAGCACGACCACCTGGCTTTACATCCTATGTGTGTCCTGATGACTCCCAGATCTCTGACATGGGCCTTTTCCACAAACCTGCTGCCTTGAATCTTCATGTACTGTGACATGCTCCTTAACTTCAGAGGATCTCTGGTGACAAAATGGGTGATGAAATGAGCAGCTAACTGCAAGATGAGCAGTTCAAACTCACCAGCTGCTTTTTAAAAAAGATTTAAAGTTGTGGAAATGGGCAATTCTGCCTTGTCCCCTTGGGTTATTATGAATCATAACACACTCAGTGGCAGTGAGTCAGACTTAATTTCAAGGCATCTCAAACTTGTCATGTCTAAAACTGGGTTAATTTTTTTTATCCCCACCACCCCTGACCAAATTTATTTGGATTAAATCTTTCTCATCTCAGGAAATTGAAACATGAGTTGCTTCGCCAGACATCTTATGGGTATTCAGAGGCCTTCTCTCTTTCTGACAAGGTAAATATCCAATCCATTAAAAGTCTGTTTAGCATTCAAAATAAATGAAGGAACCGCCATCACGTCCCACTTGGGTTATTGGAATAACCTATCAATTTGTCTTCCTTCTTTGCCCGGAACCCTGCATAGCATGAGATGGATCCTGTTGGAAGGTAGGCTAGATCCTGCCCTTAAATCCCTCCAGTGGTTGCCATTCCACTGAGTCTGCATGTCAAAGGCTAAGCCTTGTCCCGTGATATGCCAACGGACCTACATTTCAAATAGAAAGTGGAAAGGAGAAGAGAGGCCAAGAATAAATATTTTGACTATAGCCCTGCGGGGCAAGAGCTTCCACTGATATGTATAAGATCTTAAGGCGTACCTATATTCTTACATCAATACAGAAAAAAGGACCCTATGTTTGAGGAGCAGCTTAAATATAACCCAGTCTACAGCCAAGAAATGAAAGAGAAAGGACAGGTACCTTTGAATGGTGGTGTTGGCAATATGACACTGAGTGTACTGTGGATGGCCAGAGGAACAAATGAAACATACACAATACAATTGGAATGCTCATTAGATGCAAGGGAAGTATGATGTGGGCTTACTTTGGACCCATCATCCCAAAAGACCAGTCTCTAAAAAAGACATTATGGTTGGTAGCAGGTCAACAAAAATGAGGGAGATCCCCAGCGAGAGAGATGGATACTATACCAAAACAGTAGTGTCAAATTGAGGGCCCTCAAAAAGTTCACAGAAAAAGAGAATTCTAACACAATGGAACTTCCCCACACATGTTTTGAAGCCCTTGCTTAAACTACCACGAAGATGACACAAAACTAGATATGGCTGTGTGTACTAGACCATGAGAGTCAGCTCGGGCTGGAGGACAGCTAACTAACAGCCTAGCCAGAGCTCTCCAGCCCAGTCTCAGTGCGCGCCCCACCCCATGTGGACAAGCCCTTCCCTAACTGGGCACATCATTCATGTGGAACAGGAAGAGGCAGTCATGGAAAGTAGTTCAAAACTTACTCAGCACCTCTGGGTTGACGCAATTGCCAACTCACAGCTCCACTGACGTCTCCTGTTTAAGACCTTGGCATGCAGGCCCCCTTTCAGCACCATGTGGCCTAAATTCCTTCTGCCAAGGTATAAAGTTCTTGTATTCCAGAACACTCGGCATCTGTCAAGGACTTAAATCTGATCACTGTTAATGACATCACAGTGTTGCTTCCATACCAAACAAGAGAAGCATTTAAGCCAGGGCTAGAACAGCGTGTTCCTTTGAGTAGTCAGTGCGTGGCATCATCACTCAGGCTGAGCCACCAGACTGACTGGTAACTCAGCTTTCAGACACCCCTCGCCATTCATGTTGTTTGACATGTCAGGCTCTGGAGCCACTTCTTGCCAGCACAGACCCCTGGGGTCTGGTGGAGGGATGGCAGGAAGGATGTTGATGGTGAGGCTAGAGATTCTTATTTACTAGAGACATGTGCAGAGGACCCGCTGCTTTAGCAGAGGCAGGAAAACGTGAGACGGGGGTCAGGTGAGGCCTTCCCACTGCCGTTGTTGCTAGGCGCTGCCCCATCAATGCTGCTTCACAGGGAATCCATGTGATGGGGCAGCTGCTGCTTAGGGTCTTCTAGGCTGAAAGGAGCTGTAGTGGGGCTGTTGGGTAAGTGTGCCAGCAGTTCAAACTCACCAGCCACTCTGCAGGAGAAAGATGACATACTCTGGTCCCATAGACTTGACAGCCCCAGAACCTTATAAAGGATCGAGATGAGTCAGACATAATGGGTTTGGGATGTTTGGGTGATCTTTAAGGAAACTGATCATTTGTTTTTGCTCAGACCACCAGCCTTCTGGCTAGCAGCCAAGCACTCACCTATTGTCCTACTGGGGCCCAATCCATGAGTAGTCTGGCAAGGCAGTAGGCAGATGGGCAAGAAAATGGTGGAGATCCCAAGAGACAAGAATGAGTTGGCGGGCATTTTCTAAAAAAGTATGTGTCAGACTAAGGAAGGCAACAGACGCAAGAAAAACCAAACCACAACACAAGGAAACCTGCTTCCCCCGAGCCTGTCGTATCCATACATCTTCATGGGAGCAGGCAGCCTCATCTTTCTCCCCTGGAGTGACTAGTCAGTTTGAACCTCTGACTTTGCAGTGAGCAGGCCAGTGCTTCTCCCATGGCACCACCAGGACTCTTAGAAGAGCCTGGGTGAGCCTTAGAGGATAGGAGGGGAAAAACACCCTTCTAGTAACAAGTTCTTATACTATGTATTCCTCTGGTGATGCTTGTTGGAATATAAGTTCTACATGCATTGGTTTCTTTGGCATAGGAGTGTGTCTAGAAAATGCCACGCATGGCTACTATTGTCCACAAGAAATACCCCACACCTCACCATTTCCTCTGGTGCACAAAACTGATCCAGAGTCATGGTGGCCTTATTTTTTTTAAATTGGGCACTGATTACATGCCTTCAGCTGTGAGTTATTTTTCCTTATTTTTCCCCACCAGATCCGGGAATAAGGAATATTCTTCTTCTCACATCAAAGGGGCAAAATTATGGTTCAGAGAGATTAAACAACTTACCCACAGCTATGGCCCTAAATTCATGGGAACTAAATTCAAAACCCTAAACTCTCTCCTGAAGTTTTATAATGCATTAACATTTTTTAAAACATTGGAAAGAGTTTAAAAGTCATCTGGCTCTTGTTTTTCAAATTCCAGTCTCTAGAATACTTTGGGTCAATGATCACATGTTTGATGGTCCGTTGCAAAATTAAAAATGTAAGACCAATGTTAGGAAAAATTTCCTGAGATTGAGCTTGGAGAACTTTAACTTCCAATAATGTGATATTCTTTCTGGTTATGCTTCTACACATGACCCTTATTTAATGAAAAGATGTTAATGGTAAATAGATTTCCAGTGAAGGTACTTAGAATTGTGAAACTTGCAACCTTATGTTGGTACTAAAAAACAGCAACCAAAAAAAACCTTTTGTGAAATTAGGTTACCTATAAAATCTAAAGTTTTTGTAAATCATTAATTCAGATCTAGCGCCTACTTCGTTATTCTCCACAATCATCTCATAAGATGGCCATGCAAGTTTTGTTTTTGACGCTTCCAGTGATGGCGTGCTCACCATTATCTGTGAAAATGGGAAACACCATATCTGTACTGTCCTCTCCCTGACCACTTCCAATCCTATGAGTCAACATTTCGGGATAAGAATTTTGTGATTGGCAGTTTTACCCAGCTATAACTCTCCTGACTACCATTGTGATCTGCCCAGTCTGGATCTCATGATGTATCACAGAACCTGCTCAGTAGTTGTGTTCGTTCTTGTTCTCAAAATTTAAAGAGTGGCCCTCAAGATCACGGAGTAGCAGGCCATTACTATTAAAGAAGGAACCCGCCAACAACTTACAGGGTTACTCATGCCAGTATCATATCCAGTAATTTGGTTTTTGGTTAGCTAGCAGAACAATATGCTGAACAATAACTGAGCAAAAATATTCTAAATTTTAAGAAAATGAATACTGTTTGGAATATGGCATTTAGAATCTTATCTGTTGTTCTTGTTTTTGTAGGGCACCTTTGAGTAGTTCCAACTCATAGCTAACCTGGGTATGACAGAAACACTGCTTGATCGTGGGCCCTTCTCTTCAGAGCAGGTATATCTGAGTTCACTATGGTGGACACTGGATCACCCCATCTTGCTGAATGTCTTCTTCTTTTTCTATGATCTTCTACCAAGCAAGATGTACTTCTTCAAGGATTGTCTCCTGATTGTCCAGAGGAAGTGAGACATCTCACCATCTTTGCTTCCAAAGAATAATATTCTGGCTGTACTTATTCCAAGACAAATTTGCTCATTGTATGGAAATCTATTCTCCAGTACTCCTTTCACCAACACCATAATTCAAATCCAAACACATTAATTCTTCTTTAGCTCAAAGTAAAAAGACTGACTTTCTGTCATAAACAGCTCAGCTCTAGATTTTGAAGCTGTACCCTGGAAGGATTACAAGGGTTAAAAAGGAATTAAATCCTACTGATACAGTATATTAGGCACTCCATTTATCTATGATTTATTGAATTTTAACACATTTGAATAAAGTTACAAGGTGGAACTTTGAGCAATTTCACAATGTTACAGAATCAGTGACACATTCAGCTTCTCTTCCCACTCTGAGTTCTCTTTGAAGTTTGTCCACTTCAATAAAATAATTATCAGATGACTAATTGACTTCAGAATCTCTGGTGTCCCTGTGATCATAGACCTAACCATTTTTCATAGGACATATAGCAAACATCTAAGTCATTTGCCATCGAAGTTTGTTCAAAGCTTGACCAATTTTCAATTAGTTGTTCTCAATCTCAAATACTGATTTCATGCTTCATTCACTTCTCCTTGTTCTCAGAACTTCATGAAGTTAAAAAACAAACATAATTGAGGTGAAGTTTTAGCAAAACTTTTTATTATATAATACAAGAATTTTGTCAGCATCCCTATAGCTTTCTTTCCAAGTCATCCTCCTTGGCCATGTTTCTCCCAGGTTCTTTTCCAATCATAGTACCAACTTGAAATGTGAATCACTCAAAATGTGGCTATCAGACTAGAGGTATGACTATTGATCTCAAGGACACAATATTAACAGTGGATGGGGGATGGGGGGTGGAGGCATGGATGAGTCCTGAGCAGCCACTATGATTTGACCCTCTTGACATTCACACTCCATATGGAAGCACAAGTGCCACTCTGTTAGAGTTCAGCACATGCTCACTGTGCACATGCAGAGGACTGGTCTAGATGCTGGGGCAGCAGGATGAATAGTGGGGATTCCATCACCAGGTCTCACAGACCAGTGAGAAGGCCAGTCTCCAAGCACAGAATGTCACTGTTGTCAGTATTAAATGAGGAGACTAGTCAGTTGTGCTGGGGAACAGCAGGGTGTGACTTGGGTTTGTGAGGACTCTTCTTGAAGGAAGCAATTCCTGATCTGAGTCTGGGAGAGAAACAAGAGAACATCCCAGTGAGCAGAAACAGCCTGTTGACAATTGTGATGCCGGCAACCAGGTAGGGTGCTAGGCCCGTTGGACTTTGAGTCATTGTGAGAGTGCTGAACAGCAACCAAAGTACAGGTTATGTTCCAGTTGATGATGATATCGCCTGCTGTGGCGGTCATGTATTTGATGTCAATTTCATGATTGGTATGTAGGGGTGGAGTCTAGCCTGTCAATCTGGAGATAGTCAATGAGGCCTCTGTGTGGGCATGGCTTTCTCCTGAGAATTCTGGGAAGTCTCATGGTATTTTCCTTGTGGAGATGAGAGAACAGACAAGATGGCAGCATCCGAGGACCTGGAAGAGCTGGAGGAGAAGACACACAGCCTTACCCTAATGGAACCAGACATCTGAAGGTGGAAAAGCCACCGAGAGACCCCTGCCAATGCTGAGATGTTTCTATCACCAATGGATACTGCTGATGGACCCTGAGCCCTGGAAACGAGGTGTCATGGTGGACCCCTGCCAGAGCCGGAACTCTGCACTCACTGGTATATGACTTCGTGAGTTGGAAGGAGACTTTAGAGACTAGTATTGGACATAAGGGCTAATATTGGACTTATGACTTTGAACTGGACTGGGTTGGGATGCTTTCTTAATGTTCCATTCTTCTTGTATATAAACCTTTCCCTTATATCCATATGCATGTCTGTGAATTTGTTTCTCTAATCTACCTGGACTAACACACCTAATGTTAGGGCAATTTTCAACAGCCCAAGTGTGCTTGGCTGTAATTTTTTTCTGGAAAGAGATAGATCACAGGTATTTCTCCCTTTGGGTCACTGGGTAGGCTCTAACATTTGGTTGGTCACCAAGTGTTTTTCCATCACGTAACTAGGACTCCTGTAAGTTTAGGTAAAGCACCCCCCCCCCCCCGAACCACAAAGTGCCCTATTCAGAGGACAAAGTGGCAAGAGGTTGAAGTGCAGGGGCAGACTATAGAAAACCTTACCTGTCTGCCCTCTAATGTGGCCCAGAGTATACCCTGGGCACGGGGAACCTTGGAAGCTCATTTTTTGAACAATTCAGGCAGTATTGGTCTTCCTTCAGGCGTCTGCTTCCCTGTTTTCATTTTCTTCCAATGTTGATCAAAGATTGCCATGTCATTTTCTGCCTCTGGCCCTCCGATTCACCTACATTTTTTCATATATTTTGCATTTCTACTTCATCTCACTCATTGCTTTCTCAACACTTGAGCCCCAATATTGTTTATAGTGATGAAAAGAAAAACCTCACAGAACACACCAGAAGCAGGGCAAGGGTGCCTTTCTATGCCAGATTGTTGGCATATTCTGTGTGTCTGGTCAGTTTTCCTTCTCGTAGAGTTGTCCGCATCTGGGAATGAGGGTCTCTCTCCTGCTTTAAGAGAATATTCCAGTCATTCCAAAGTCCCCTCAGTCTCTATGATGCCAATGATTAAACCCTTCAGTGGAGGCAGTGGTGGTTCGTGGAAGCAGTCTTGCCTTCCTTATGGGCAACCTAGGTTTGATTCCAAGCAAATCCACTGTATCAAAGTCACCATCTCTCACTGGAGGCTTGTGTGTTGCTGGGATCCTGACCAGCTTATAACACACTAGGACTAAAGGTCTGATCAGCTATTTCCTAAAATCTACCAATGAAAACCCTGTGCCTACATCAATCCTTTTGTCCTTGAAGTCTCTTATGAGTTGGGGAGGGAAGGGGTATCAATTAGGAGTCCTGACTAGGTATCCATGGGTGAATAAATTACCTTGGTCACAAATAGTAACTTCATGCTGAATTGCTTAAAGAGAAAGGCTCATATTTTTCTCAGGTTGGTTTTCTTGACATATTTCCAGAAAGAAATTGCAGTGAAAAGACTGCTTTCCATTTCTGGTGAATACAGGAATTTTAGTCAACTACATTTAGGATTTATTTTGACATACTAATCAAGCCTAATTTCTATGTAGTTTCATTTTACTTAGAGAACACAAGTCTCTGAGAGAAACACAGGATAACTCTAGCAGAATTTAAGCCAAATCATGCACTAGAGCATTTTTATTAATAGAATCAGTATACACATGCAATGCTGTTTTTCTAAACTCACCTGGAGTTTATTTTGCTGGGTTTGCACAGCTTTCTCTTGTGCTGTTATGCTTCCTTGAATTCTCTGCAGTACCAATGGGATCATTCCTATTCTGTGTGGAAATTGCAGTTCTTCTCAAAGGGGAATATTCTCTTCTGATATGGCTTTCTGAGGCCTCCATGGCTGAGCAGATTTGGTCTCTATTACTTAAATGAGAGAGTGGCTGGTAGATGGACTCAACTTTAGATTAGGAATTCTTTGTTGTTTTTGTTTTTTGTTTTTGTGGGCATCACACCCTCTGGTGGTTGTGGGCACTGCCCAGTGCTGCTCCTGAGAGCTGCTGCTGGACTCGAACTGCCAGGCCTGCGGGCCACAGTCCTGCACTCAACCACTTACGCCACCGGGGCTCAGCCCCAGATTAGAAATTCTTACTATGAGTCAGGTACTGTTCTAGGTGTGTCACAAAGGCCACCTTACTTAATTCTCACAATCCCAAGAAAGGAAATACAAATTATCACCCATTAAAGATATCCAGATAATAGCACTAGGAATTTAAATGATTTATATACTCAAGATGTAACAAGCTCATGGAAGACAAGATGGGATTCTAAGCCTTGAAAATCTGAAGAGCCACCATCTGGAACTTGAGCCCTCTCACTATGTCATCTCTCACAGGTAACATATACAAATGGAGGATAAGGAAGGAAAAATATGTGCTGCATTGCTTCGAGGCAGTTCCAGTCCGCAGGCATCTCAGGATGATGGTACTTTTAAAAGTGTTGGGCTCCACAGATCCAGGGGAACATCAGTCAAGGTTGTGGTGTTCTGTGTTTATCCTCCAACAAGATACTTCGAAGCGTTAACTCCCTCTGACCTGTGAATGTGGGTTTCTTTAAAAAGAGAAATTATTATTATCATGCTTATGAGTTAATGAATTCATAATGAAACTGAGTGAACCCTAAACCGAATTATTTCTGAATGAAGGCCCTCTAATAATGGAGAGCACACACACACACACACACACACACACACACATACACACACACAAAGATAAAGCTGTGAGCAGTCAAGGAATGCCCAGGAACACTGAGGGCTACAGACACAGAAGTCAAGCCTCCCTGTGGAGCCCACAGCCTGCTGCTTGGACTTACAGCTTCTCAAATTGTGAGACAATGCATTTTTCTTCTACACAGCCCTGCCCCCACCCCACTCCTGGTTTGTGACCATTTTGAAACCATGGCCCTTGAGAATTAAAACACTTTTACCTTGTGCTGCAAACACGTGTACTCCAGATAAGAAATCCCCCCAAGCTGGTGACCCAAGATGAGCATGTAGGCGTTGGATACAATGCTTTGGGCTGAAATTCAATGATCGGACTCGATCGAGGTAGAGAGGAATAATGCTGTGCAATCTGGGTAAGATTATTCATAGTCATGATGGTTACTCTGTAGAAAACTAGTGTCCCTAAAGACATGGTGGGCTGCTAACTGGAAGGTAAGTGGTTCAAACCCATCAGCCACCCCCTCTGTGCCCATAAAGATGTAGAGTATTGGAAACCCTGTATCACATTGCTGTGACTTAGAGTTGACTCAATGGCAGGAATGAGAGGGCGGGGGGTTTACTGGAAACAATGACTTAGGACTTTCCCCCCTTCCTAACAACTGGGAAGCCAGAATACCTACTAAGCTTGCTGCATGAAGCCTCAGTATTCTGCAACGGAACATGTCTTGAGTTTCTGCACCCCACTCAAGTCTGTACGCTGGAAGTCTGCTCGCTGGGTTCCCTTCCTCCCTGGATTCATGTGCTGTCACACATGTCTGCAGTGAACCAAGTTGGATTTCAGACACCAAAAACAAGAATTTTGTGTTTTTTATTTTACCTTGCATAAGAGAACCGAATGAAAAGAGCTGTGCTCAGAGTTGGAATCTGAAATCCAGAGAGGTTGCCCAGGTCATGCAGTCCATTAGAGGGAGAGCTGGTATGGAATTCAGGTTCCAAGACTCCATCTATCTCTCTAAATTGTTCTCGGTGCTTCTCAGACAGAACACATCATCTGACCTTTGACATTGCCATCATTTCCCCCCTGAAATGAAATGTGAAGGGAGTGTAAAAATGCTTGTATGTGTGTGTGTGAAATACACAAGGAAACTTGATAAATTTCTGGGGGAAATGGACTAGAAATATAATGGGATTTTCCCATGATCTTTTTGAAGCCCCCTTATATAATTAACTGTTTTCATCTTTTTCTTCACATTGCTCTGTTATAATGTAAGCTTATTGAGAATATGACCCTGCATGTCTCAGAGACAGGAAACCTGACCTAGATATTACTACTGTGAGTATATTCACAGCATCATATTTATCATCCAGGCACAACCGTACCTGTTTGCCTTTCTTGTTTATTTGCTTTTTCTTTTCAAAGGTGTTCATCTCTTGCTTCACTTTTGTTCCATCTGATAAGGAGGCTATTTTGTTTATCTGTGAAATAGCAAACAAACCTTCAGAGTACTTGACAGCATACATTTTTACATGCTTTATCTCTTTACATGTGCATAAAAGTTGTCCTAAATAATAAAAAGGGCATGAAAGAGCAATCCTTCTTTTGCAGATTGGAACTCAAATTATTGAAAGATTATGTCTTAGCCAGTTTTTCAGGACTCAGGTCTCCTTTCTCTCAGACCATGTTTGAACTCCCCATCGCTGATATTCAACAGGGTTTCCGAACACTTGGGAGTACTATTTAAAATGCATATTGCTGGATTCCTCATATTTGCATATCTGAGTGGGAGCCTGTCTTAGGCTGGGTTCCCTAAATAGGCACAACCAAACTCACTGCCATCAACTTGATTTTGCCTATAGCAAAGGGTAAAACTGCTCCTACAAAACCCTGTCTTTCCACCCATAGAGTGATTTACAGCCCCAATGGGTAACCACTATGCCACTCAGGGCTCCAAACAAAACCAGAGATACTTATAAATGTATATGTGGAAAGAAAGTTATATCAAGAAAATGGCTCACGCACTCGAAGTGGGCAACTTCCAAGTGTATGGGTCAGATGTTAGGTTGGAGGCTTCTCTTGGCTCAGACTTCTCTTCAGGTCAGCAGGCCTGATTGCAGGTTGTTGAAGGCTGTGGATTTGTAAGCAATAGGGCACACTTTGGTGCTAGTCTGAAGACCTGGAGCCCAGTGAACCAGTTGCAGGATTCAGACCCAGCAAAAGAGTGGCTTTTCCATAGTATCCACTTATACTGGAAGAAGGGCCCCGTGTTAGTGCAGGTGAACTAGAAAAACAAATGCAGGGACACTTAAATGGCCGTAAGAGACAGTTTTATATCAAATTGTATATTGCATATTAAGAAAACCACCCAGCCCAGGCCAAATCAAATCCCTAAGTCTGATATTAGCCCATATATCTAATACCAGTCTATAAATTCCTCTTCAGAATCACCCGACACATTCAACGATGTCAAATGCAGGGAGATCACAGGTCAGTGGATGGAAAGTGCTGCGGGTTCAGTTGCGGTGGAAGCATGTCAGCGTTGGCGTGGGTCTCCATGTGGCTCCTCCAGCTCCAAGGCTCTGGTCGCCATCAGCATTGCTCCATGTGGCTTATTAACAGAAAAGTGAAGCAGAGAGTGTGTGTGCCCTGCCTCCTGGGAGGAAGCAAAGAGTTCGCAGAATCCTCAGGAGAAGGCCAGACCCAAACGGAGGCATCATTGGTTTTGACCTGATTGACAGGTTAGACTCAATCCCTTCGCTCAAGTTGACAGGAGATTATGTAACTGCCACAGTCCCCCATCCTCACCCCAGGAAACCTTCTAATTTATGGCATCAGAGTTGTTATCTGCTTCAGTGCTGCATCCCACCCCAAACCTTTTTACCACAGAGGAGTAAACTGGTAGCGATCTGATTCTGGAGGTGATCTTATTGTGCTAGATCACATCCTGGAGGTTTCCTGTGAGGAACAGTATCCATGTATCACTAGCTGCTGGGGGTGCTGTCTGTGTTGTATTGGAATGCCCAGCATACGTTCAGTAGCACAAACTATCCACTTTTCTGACGAATTATGAGGCCATCTGTTCCTGCAAAGAGTATACAACCTCAAAAATCTTATATAGGTGTCACTATGAGGAAGAATCAACTTACTGATGGTGCAAACTGCCGAACCACCAAGAAATCCATATTTCTTATAAGCTGCCAGATGCTACGCAGGCCATGAGTCTGAGAACTGTTACTTGACAACTTTGCAGTAATACCTTTGAATATTTGGCAAGTAATCAATCCCTCATCTGCAATACTGAAATCCCCAAAGCGCAGAAACCCCTTTTATCCCCCCTTTTTCCCTGAAGGTTGGTGCAACCTCATTTGGCAGCTCGATCTGACCTGAACAGAGGTGAAGCTATTTATAGACTTTATTCAACTCTTGGTGTGAATGTACACAGAATTTGCTGCAGAAATGTTAATGTGTTGGATTTGTAGGGACTACCCCAGAACTTGCTGGATGATGGTCCATAATAGGCACTGTAATTCCTTTTAAAATCTGAAAAATTCTGAAGTCTGAGACACATCTATTGCTAAAGATTTCAGAGAAGGGACTGCCAATCTATACTAATCTGAGAAATGCACTGTTTTTTTTTCTTTTGATGCTACAAAAGAGAAAAAGAGAAAACAACAGGTTTTGATAATATATGCTTCTTGAGACATTTTTAGAACAATGTCTTAAAGCTTTGATCCTATAGCTGCAAAAGTATTGCTTGTCTAACTGCATAAATAGTGTTGATAGGGTCCTTCCCCTGTCAGCTGGGCCAATCTCCAAGGGCACAGCAATCTGAAAAGACTGTTTCCTGAAGCGTCATTTGAGTGGGCTCGAAGATGGCAGCATTTGTGAGGTCACTCTGAGTCAGGACTGAATTAACAGCATCTCACAACAACTGCAATGACCTTGCATGGTGACTCCATCAATAACAACATCCATGCTTTTCACCTGGGTTTCCAGACTGGAAATGCGATGTCTTGAAAACACCCTGCAGATCGGGGAGAGGAAAACTTGGTATTTTTATTTAATAATCAGTTAGGCTTTAACGATGATGCCATTGTTCAAATCCCCCAAAGATCATTTCATTTAAAGGCACATGCTTCCTAGAGCTGTTATGAGGCTATAGAAAGCATATTCATCAGGAAACACTAACACCTATGATAACTGGATCCCACGAAATTGCCTGAGCGAAAATGAGTTACAGAAGCGGGGGGGAGGAACACAGTAAGCTCCCACAATTCGAGTATCTGGAGCTGAGGACGTTGTGTCCTTGTTTTCTAGAGCTGGTGAAGCTGTCTGCTGCAGGGCTGGTGTCGTCATGGCACCTTAGTTCAGGCCTTCCTGATGGTGTCAGGTCCCAGGACTGTGACTCATATTCAGAAATTCTCATTTCCAGCAGCAAGGAGATGGTGTTTTAAGGCACAGCCTCCAGCTTTTAGGAATCCACATCATTGGCAAACTCCCTAGGCCCTAGGCCATGTGGGAGGCTAGCTTCTCTCCATTTAAAAATACTCCCCTCCTTCACTTGGAGGGTTCCAGGGCTTTGTCTCAGCTAAGAGCGGATTAACTTCCTTGTTGTTTAAAGACATGTTGCTCAGATCATGCAGCCCTCCCAATTGTCATGTCTGAGCCCATTGTTACAGCCACTGTGTCAATCCAGCTCATGGAAGCTCTTTCTGTTTCTTACTGATCTTGTTTTAGCATGATGTCCTTCTCCAATATTCAAGTGCATGAGACGAAGCCTTATCATCCGTAATCCAAATGCATCAATGTTGCTTTGATGTTCCTTGTTCCTTTGTCTTGTTTTTGCATGCCTATGAAGTGATTGCATGCCTACGAATACTGTGACTTCAAAAAGGTGTACCTTCCTTCTCATAGTGGTTGTCTTAGTTTTACACATGTCAAAGAGGCCTTTTGCAGGCCATTTGCTGGATGCAGACATTATTGGATTTCCTGACTGCTGTCCCCATGAATGCTGATTGGGGATCAAGATAAAATGAAGTCCTTGACCATTTCAATCGTTTATCATGTTGTTTATTGATCCAACTCTGAGGATTTTTTCTTTGTTTACATTGGCGGGTATTCCATGTTGAGGACCATAGACTTTGATCTTCACCAGCAAGGTTTTTTTTTGTTCATATTATTGCATTTTTCCTCAAATGATTTTTATTGATATATTTTACTCTTTTCAATTGCACCAGCCCTGCAGCAGACAGCTTCACCAGCTCTAGAAAACAAGGACACAACGTCCTCAGCTCCAGATACACGAATTGTGGGAGCTTACTGTGCTCCTCCCCTCCCCTTCTGTAACTCATTTTCACTCAGGCGATTTCGTGGGATCCAGTTATCATAGGTGTTAGTGGTTCCTGATGCTTTCTACTGCTTCATAATAGCTCTAGGAACTATTAGCCTTTAAATGAAATGATCTTTGGGGGATTTGAACAATGGTATCATCATTAAAGCCTAACTCATTAAAAATAAAAACAACAAGTTTTCCTCTTCTCAATCTGCAATCCCTTCCCTTCCCATACAGCTCTGTTGTTCAACCCCATCAGGTGGGACTATACTACCTTCAATGTTATCATGGTCTCCACTCCGCTCCCCCCTCACTTCCCATAGCCTCCAGGAACCATCACTCTTGTCTATGTCTCTGAGGGGTCATGTATCTTGACTTTCATGTACCAAGCAATCTTAAATGAACAAATGAACACACAAGTCTAATATGACCAATGAGGTATATTACATACGGACCATGATAGTAAGGGAAGGAAATTTTAAACAACTAGCGCATAGTTATGTGGTTCAGCAGTGCCACACATCACCTCAGATTTATCTTTCATTCTATGAGGCCCTACTAAGAGGAACTATCCAACTGTCTTCTGGTGAACTTTGGATCTCCACTACATCCAGTTCCCTTCATAGAAATTTGTAGGCATTTTTTTGGAACTTATAATACCTCTTCCTCTTGAAATCCATGATCACACAGGCTGGTGTGTTTTTCCCATGTGGGCTTTGCTGCTTCCCTGCTAGATGGCTGCTTGTTTAACTCCAAGGCTTTAAGATCCCAGATACTGAATCTTTTGATAGCCCGGCCCCATCAGCTTTCTTCATCACATTTGCTAAGCACCGTTTTGTCTTCCATGATCGTGTCAGGGAGATGAGCATCATATAGTGCCACATTATGAGAGCAAACTCTTCCTGCACAGAGGTAAGATCTAAATAGAGACCCAATGTCCATCCATATATATTGGATTTTGTTTTTTCATCCTAGCCTACTATTATGCTTGCCTGTTTTTCACCTTTCAGATTCCTCTCAGATTCAATTTAGTTGATCAAACATGCCCAGAGAATGACACCCTCCTCTCAGTCCATTTAGAATTCTTACTGTTCCCCAGACCAGGGCGGCATTCAGTGACTTGTGAGCCACATGTGGCTCTTCCAATGTGAACGGGCGGCTCTGAAGTCACATGGAAAATATTTGAAGGTTATGATTTCAGATCATGGTGATTCCTTTGTTGGGAAAAACATATTTAAGGCTCTTGAGTGATTTTAAAGTTGTAGGAGGGACAGGATTGACTCGTCGGTCTCAAGAGTTTGCCCAGCCCTGCCCAATATCCATCATTATTGGTTCCCTGCTCCCCTCTTCCCTTCTCCCCTCTCATGACCTCCCCACCCCCCACCCACAAGAACGGTTGGTTCAGCCTTTGTTTCTGTAAGACTGCCCATTCTGGTTTTTTTGTTTAGATTAACAAAAGAAACCACAATAAAGTAATAATAATAAAAGAAAACAAACACAAACAAATACAAAAGCACAAAGGAGCACACCAACATTCAGGTTGCTGTCAGACTAACAGGGATTGTGACGTAGAGTCACATTCGTGTTGAAAAGTCGAGTTTCCCATAGGTCCACGTGGCTATTCATGATGAAATGTTCATAATGGAATGTCTTGTGCCTCCCTCCCCCCCCCACCCCACGTTTGCAGCTTTGACTTTCAGTGTGGCCCCCTTGTGAGTAGCCCCCAACCAGTTCTAGGTGGGTGTCAAGTACTGAGTTAGAAGTCCAGTTCCTCCAGAACTTCATGGTTTTGTTCCCATCACTGGTCTACTGTGCTTCCCTGCTTGTCTGTTTCAGGGTTGTCCTCTGCAACACTTATCTCAGGAGAGGCCACCATGTCATACTAGCCCCACAGTCATCCCTGGGAATGAGCTGTTCTGCTCAGGAACATTGTCCTTGTGCATTGGCATGTTAGAATGAGGTCTACTCCTGCTCTCCGTTTCTCTTGGAGACACAAACAATACCGTCCCTTTGGGTTGGTTAGTGTCCCGATCTTCTCCCCACCCCCATTGCTTTTGTTTCCCTTCCCCCACTCCTCTGTGGACCTTAAAAGCATATGAGAGGTGGGGAAAAGATGACTTTCATCAGAGGTGTTAACTGTATCTGTTGCTGATGACGTATGAATCTTTGGGTTTGGTGTGGCTATTGCCATAATATCCTTCCTTTGATGGCAATTGTGTGTTACGTGCATTTTCCCTTATGTCCATTCTGTTCTTTGAACTTATCTCGGTGGATTCATGTTATGCTTGTCTTTTTGTGTTTGGCTAACTTCACTCAGCTTAATATCCTCCAACTATTTCCACAAGACAAGGCGTTTCATTGTTGTGCCACTATATTTTAGGGATGTGTAGTATTTCATTGCTTGTATGGTAACTCGATGTAGGTATCACCAGATTGCTCTCCACAGTGGCTTTGCACTATAGTGAGTCCCTACCTCACTGCACCCTTCCCAATATTCTCTGAAGCCTATTTTGATTGAGTCCACTGATATAGGAGAGGGCTTCCAAGAGTTCGTGTAAAAAGCACTATGACTCCATGAGGTGTCCCTTAGTTCCTAAAGTGATATGCTTGTTATTAACCCCTTGAAGAGGCCTTTTGCAGCACATTTTCCCAATGCAATGCACACAAAGTAAGTGACAATTTTCCATGACGTTTTTGAAGCCCTCATGTTTAAGAACCACCACGGTGACACCAGGGCAAAGCGCCTCCTCCACGGCAGTGAGGTGTCAGTGGTTTGAACCCATCAGCCACTTCCTGGAAAAAGAGCATGCCAGTCTGCTTCCATAGAGATCGTCTTCCCAGAAGCCCCATGGGACAGTTCTCTTCTGCCAGAGTGGGCCACTGTGAGTCGGGATTGGCTTGAGGGGACACAACGGCAATAGCCGCAGCACTCTATTCAAACAAAGGGACTCAGTGTGTGCTTTTGATACAGAGACCATTAGAGGGGTCAAAAATGTAATCTATCAGATGAAAGCAGATAGCGGGTTACCCCATCAATACCACAACCTTAAAAGCTTGCTGACTATCTCCTCAAGTGGCTCTTCATTTTGTTCTAAAGAAATTCCTATTCTGAATTCAGTGTCTTCCATAAGAAGAAAGGAGGTTTCTTAGTCTAGCAGCAACCACTTCTTAGCAGGAGTGAGGCAAGATATGGATGGGACAGTTTGATCTGGTGCCTTTTGCTTTCTAATCAAGCACTGCAAGAACCATATAGGGCCTCTTGAGCCATAATTGTGTCCAGACACTCCAGATGTGTGTGTTTCCATAATTCCATACTCCTTTAAGCACTGCATTTCTAACCGGCCAAGACCACTATTCTAGAAGACTAGAGCATAAACTCAGATGGGAGGTTAGTGATAATAATAGCATTTATTCAGTTTTTGAGTAGCTTACACGCTGGGCCAGGTACTCTTTAGCTGTGCTAGGCAGCCTCTGGCTCTAGTCGTCAAGCTTGAGTAATACTTGCTAAGTTGTCTTTCATCACATTTCATTCTGGCCTGTTTACTCACTCATAGGAATCTTTCTAAAGGACAAGTCTTGCCTATTTATAAACAAATCACAAAACCCAGGGCATCTGCTAGGGCAATCTCAGCTCCTGCACACCGCCACCATGATTAACAAACAAAAATAAGCTAATCAACCCACAAGTATTTAGTGTGTCTACTGTGAACAAGAGGCTCTGCAACAGCGGAGTATATCGGGCTATGTGTGTAACTGACCACAGCATTCTCTACCACTGAGGCAATGCCAGTACATAAGACCCTATTGGACAGGTTCCCACGAATGTAACCCTTTATTGGAGAGAAAACCTCAAGTTTCTCCTCAGGAGCTGGGTGGTGGTTTTCATCTGATGACTTTCCATCTGAGCACAGGCCCATTTATAGCTGGCACACTGCTGCAGCAGGAGCCATGCTTGTGGTGGACTTTAAAAATTTCACACTAACTCCAAGCGAGTTGTTTGATGCTCACCTAATGTGAAAAATGCATACTATGAAAGCTCTGCTCTGCCTAGGATAATTCCAATCCCCCAAACTGGAATATATATATATACACACACACACACACATGTATTATACTGACTGTATAATATAATATAATATAATTACTGGAATATATACATACATACATACACTATTTGGGGGAAGTTAATTGGCTCAGCTTCATTTTTCAGATAACCAAGTGGGAATCTTCATGGAGCTCTTGGAATTTCAACTGTCAGTAACAAAGCTGTTTATTTTCACCTTTTTGGTAACTGAACTCTCAGAGATAATGTACCTACAGTTTCTGTGGCTCCTAAAATTGTGCTCTCACAAACCAGATTTGATAAGAAAAAATGCTGGGCTCTTTGAGCAAGCAGAGGCCAGCTTGAGGAATTTCAGTTTAAAATAGGAAGGGCAAAATATCCCTATTGGTTCCACTTTCATTTGCTTCTTTATCATGTTGTATCTGTGGAGTCTGGAAATCACCTAATCATCGTCTCCTGGATGTACAGGGTTGAAAACGTCTGTGGAGATTGCAGTTGACTAGCCTAATCTTATCCTTTCATTTGTACTACAGATGTTTGTGTCACGCTATACCAAGGAGTGTTAAGAGAGTGGGACAATAGAATCGTGGAACTTTCCCCACCAGCTTTTTGAAGCATCGTCATATAAAAGTCATTAGATTAGGCTCTGTGGAATACAAAGTATCTTTATGAAAAATGCTGTTTGAGATCCTATGCTATAGTCAAAAAGACATGTATAAAAGGTTTAAGTAATGTGTGACTGTGTGCTAAGGACATTTCACAACAGAGCAATTAGGGAGGCTTCAGAGGGATGGTAGGAATATGGAAAGCATAGCATATGATAAAATTTTGAAGTCATAGATGGAATCTCTGCGTGGTATGAGTGGTTCAGGTGCTCTGCTGCTAACTAAAAGGTTGGACGTTGAGTCTACACAGAGGTACCTTGGGATAAATGTTTAACAATCTACCTTAAAAAACAAAACCCAAGCCTTAAAAACCCTCTGAGCATAGTTCTGCTCTGACTCACGTTGGTTCTCTGAGTTGGTGTTGACTCAAAGGCAACCAGTTGCCTACTGACTGGGGATGAGACCCTGAGACCTGGCATCTGTCTCTCTCTGAAACTCATCACCCTGCTTCTCAGTCAAGGGTGTTTGGCTTCATAACCTCATTTTGACTTACAACACAATTTCTTTTTTATGTTCCTGTAACCCCAGAACACTTAAGGTCAAGTGTCCTTGGGGAAAGTGTTATTTTTGTTGCTACCCATGGAACAACTGACTTAAGGCAAAGGATCAACTAGGACATTAGCAGAGGCCTCCAAGTGGCTTTTCTTTCATCTGACAGCCAGTACTCAGCATGGCTTTGAAAAGTTGCTTTCATAGCTGTGAAATGACCTTGAGTGGAGTTTTGTGCTCAAACTGGAAGGAATCCATCTGTGGATGTGATCTTGTTTTGTAGATGTAAATACTCAAGGACAATTGAATCCTTTCTGGATTATGTTGTCTCGAAAGACTCCAAATCCTTAGCGATTTCTGTAATGCATTTGAGCCCAGAGATCTTGCTAATGGAGAAGAATCCACTCGAGGTAGCTAGGAAGAGAAGCTGAGCCCCTGAGCTGCCCTGAGTTGGTGCCTGGGAATCTTAGTTGGACGGTGACAGGGCACTGAAGAGCAAAGCTTTGGAGTGGGATTCATGGGTTTATATGTGACCTCAAGCAAGATGCTTTACCTCTAAGTCTCAAGTTTTCATCTGTGTTGGGGGTACGTGACATCATGTTGCTTCCAGCTCATAACGAATCCCCATAGAACAGAACAAAACACTACTTGGTCCTGTGTTATCCGTATAATGCTGCTGTGCGTGAGCCCATTGTTGCAATCATCCTGTTAACTCATCTCATCACATAGTTCATCAAACATGAACTGGCTCCAAGGACTGATTTCTCCTGATGACATATCCAAAGTCGACGAGATGCAGTCTCACCACCCTTAATGTTTAGGATCATTCTGGCTGAACTTCTGCGAATGCAAATATTTCCATTTTTCTGACCGCCACGTACTTAATATCCCGCATCAACATCATAATTGAAAGACATCTAATATTATTATTCATTGTTCTGATTTTGCAAATGCCTCCCTGCCTCATAGTACTGTTGTAATATTTAAAGAATAAAATGCCCTTAAAGATGTAGCGTAGAGTGTAGTACACACAAAGTGTTTGAAAACTGGTAGTCGGGGAAGACTCCCTTATTCCGCCTTCTGTTTTGTATGTATGGACTGCCAGGATGTGGGAGGATTGTAACCAAGCACTATCTTGTCATGGGCTAGGAGACATGCCCTGCAGCACACTGTTGTGGAGAGAATTCTTCCTGTGGTTATTTTCCATATTCTTGCTGAAAGTTAATATTGGATGAATGCTAAAAAGAGTGTCTGGCTACTGAGACCAGGCCAGAATGAGAAGTAGATTACTGAGTAAGAAAGATAAGCATGGGATTCCTTGTGTTAACGACGGATCTATGGGAATCATTTCACCTGGGTCTCACCACATCCGCAACAAAAGAGAAAAGCAGATAAGTAAGTCGGCACACGGTGAGCTTGCTTACTGCAAACTCCAGGACTGGAAATTTGAAAAGAGCTTTTGAAGCTAGGTAGGAAGATGCTGTGGAACTGGGAGAGAGACGTGCCAGCCATTCCTAAAAACAGAGTCTTTGAGGTGATGATAACCAACCAAACAAAAACATGAAACTGTTCACTGTAGGTGAGTAAGATAGCATAGTGGACCTGTGCTCACCTTGCGGTTTCTTTCATTGGACCCTGTCCATGGTAACTCGGTACCTGCTTCTACTCAGGATCTATATTTAATCATTTTATTGGGGGCTCTTTACAGCTCTTATCACAATCCATCCATGGTGTCAAGCACATTTGTACATTTGTTGCCATCATCATTTTCAATACGTTTTCATTCCACTTGAGCCCTAGGTATCAACTGCTCATTTTTCCACTCCCTCCCTCACCCTGCCTTCCCCCTGAACCCTTGATAATTTATAAATTATAATTATTTTTTCATATCTAACACTGGCCAATGTTTCCCTTCACCCTCTTTTCTGTTGTCCGTTCCCCTCAGAGGGGGTTATATGTAAATCATTGTGATGGGTTCCCCTTTCAACCCCTACCTTCCCTTTACCTCGTGGTATAGCCACTCTCCTTATTGGTCCTCAGGGATTTATCGGTCCTGGATTCCCTGTGTTTCAAGCTCTTATCTGTACCCATGTACATACTCTGGTCTAGCTGGATTTGTAGGGTAGAATTGGGGTCATGATGGTAGGGGGGAGGGAGCATTAAAGAACTAGAGGAAAGTTGTATGTTTCATTGATGTTCTACTGCATCCTGACTGGCTTGTCTCTTCTTTGTGACCCTTCTGGAAGGGGATGTCCAATTGTCTACAGATGGACTTTGGGTCTCCACTCCACAGATACTTGATCCCATTGACACCTCATGACCACATAGGCTGGTGTGCTTCTTCCATGTGGACTTTGTTGCTTCTCAGCTAGATTGCCACTTGTTTATCTTCAAACCTTTAAAATTCATGATGCTATATCATTTTATAGCCAGGCAACATCAACTTTCTTCACCATATTTGCTTATGCACCATTTGTCTTCAGCAATCATGTTGGAAAGGTGAGTATCATGGAATGCCAGATTATTAGAACAAAGTGTTCTTCGATAGAGGGAGTACTTGAGTGGGATCCAATGACTGTCTGCTACCTTAATACTAAACCTATAAATATATGCACATAGTTCCATTTCCCTATCATTATATATAAACATATTGACTTATGTACATGCCTGTATTAAGACCTCTATAAATGCCCTTTACTTTCTACTTTTTTCTGCTATTTCCTTTTAGTTTCTTTGTGTCCCACTATCATGTTTGGCCTTCACTCTGGTTTCAGTAATTTGTCTCAGTTACATTGCCCTTGCTTAAGCCCTACCAGGTGTCCTACACCTTCCTTGCTTTTGATTTTGGATCATTCTTGTTCCCTTGTTCCTGAATTTGTTAAACCCATTTCTTTTCTCCTACATCCCCCTCCCCTCTGTCCCCTGGAACCATCAGTCCTGTTGTTTTCTTCCCCAGATTTTTTATCCCACCTATCTTATGTAGATAGACATGCAGAGATAATAATAAGCACAAAAATAAGACAGGGCAAAACAAAACAACGAAAGAAAATTAAAACCCCCAAACAACAAAAACAACAAAAAGGAAAGCCTATGAATAGTTCAAGGTCTTTTTGTTGACCTTTAGGAGTATTTTCTGGTTGAGTCTGATGGGGTGCCATGCTCTAGCCCCACAGTCCATTTTTGGTACTCCCTGAGCACTTCATAGCTTTGCTCCCCTTGCTGTTCTGGTGCACACCTTAGGGTTTCACCCCAGTGTGGTGGGATCAGATCGGGCACAATTCCTGCACTGTGACTCCAGTGTTGTACCTCATAGTGCTATGGGTCAGTGAGGGACATCATGTCTTGTGGTGGAGCTGGCCTTCTGGTCCTCTCTGTGCATTGACTGCTTGGAACAGAGGAATATTGCCCTCTTGGTGTGCCAGGATGTGCTCCACTTTTTCTCCTTCCCTCTTTGTTTGCTCCTATGTGTTCTGATCAGATGTGCCCCTCTCCCTGAGCTTTAACTTCAGTGCTGCCTCTAAAGTGAATTCTTCTGGGAGGAAGGGTGGGTCCACATAGATGGGATTAGGACCAGCCCCACAGAGCTCTCTATTGGTTCCCTGCTTCATGCTGGTATGTTGCATTCATGTCTTGATGCACTGGGTTGAAGTCTGGTCCCTTTTTCCCTCTCCTGTGGAGATATAGCAACACCCTCCCCTTGGGTGAGTTGGTAGCCTGTTCCCTGGGTATCCATGTCTTACTCCCACCCCCTTCTTTTTAGTTGTGTCCCTGGGTTGGGTCTGGCCCCTACCCCACTACCTGGACCTCACCCCGGGAATGCTTGTATCCAGTAGCTTTTCTCCTTTTCCCATTTTGCATTCTTAAGCTTACCTCAGCAGACTCATGTTGTATGTGCCCTTTTGAGCTTGGCTTACTTTGCTTATCATAATTTCGTCCAGTTCTTTCCATGTGGCATTGTGTTCATCACTGCTTTTTAGGGATGCGTAGGACTCCATTGTATGTATGTACCACAGTTTTTCTATGCATTCATGCAAGACATATTTATTGCTTCCTTCCTTCCTTCTGAGATTTCACTGATTTGGACTTGATCTCATTAGAGATGCTATGTGACTTGTCCTGGACAAGTTGCTGTTGTTTGGTGCAGTCAGATGGGTTCTGATTAGTAGCAACACCGTGTACAACAGAATGCAATACTGCCAAAGTCTGCACCATTGTCTCCCAGCTTGGAGTGTGACAACTGTACTGGACATTGTTCATTGTCCACTCTCCATTCTCCCTTTCTCAGTAGAATAATCACATTTTCCCCAGCTATATCTACTCTCTTCCAAGTCACTGCCTTATGGGGACACCACATGGATCTGATTAGTCTCAGCTGACCCCAATTAGATCTGATCAGTCCAGGGATAATTAGTCTCCCTTGTTAGCATTGGACTCTAACCGGCAACTGGGCTTCAAGTTCACATAATTGTTTAACCAATACAAGTTGGGTTTTCTGCGGTTTAAAGCTACAAGTATGCTTGCAGATATGCCCACTTGGATGACTACATTCTGTGTATAAACTTTATGTTTTTTTCCTTTCACATGTTTCCTTCAGTATTGGTTAGTGAAGGCTATGGAGTAGAATTGGCCTGAATAATGCAATCACATTCATCACCCTACACTTTGTAGGTGCTACATGGTAGATATTAAAGGATGCCACTTGCTATGTTATGTAATTTAGGACAGATAGGAAAAGATATGGTTAATTGGTAGGGAATGCCCTCTTTTATTTTTTTTCTACTTCTCTCCTCACTCACCCCTGGCTTGGTGAATTTGTCTATTAGGGAAGGAAAAAAAAGTGGGCATCCTTGGATTGGTCTATGTTTTCTTCTTTCTTTGGCATGGAGCCTGCCTGCAAAAGACCGCAATTCTCTTCTGCACACCATGCTGTAAGCCTTTACCTGGACAAACCCATTACAGAAAGGTTCCTTGGCCCAGCTTTACCTGTGATAGCTGTCTGCCCTGATTAAGAAGAGCAATATTCTGACCTTCATCTTGACTTGCTTATTTTGTTTCCAAAATTATTTAGAGCCAAAGCTATTTTGTGGACATCCAACTGAGTTGACTCTCATTATAAATAGACCTTGTCAGAAATCACCACCTAGGGTAAAGATGCTGTGATGACCAGGCACCACTAATTAAAAGGGCAGAGCCAGTCCCAACATGCACATTTTCCTTTCCAGCCTTTGTTAAAATTAATTCTTAGCCATTTGGGTCATGGATCCTTTGAGAAAGGGACAAAAACTGTGGATCCTCTCCGCAGGGCAAAAGCACACACACACACACACACACACACATTTTTAAATACAATTTCAGGAATAAAAATCCCCTGCTCCCAGTCATCTCCCCATGTAACCTTTAGGGATGCTCATATAATTAATTCTGAATTAAATTCTCAGAGGATAACAGATTTCACAGTGAATATAAATCAAAGAAGAAAGAAGCCTGCAAAGGAGAGGAGTGCCCTAGTGAAGGTGACCCTGGTGGAGCCTGGAGAAGCAATTCAAGGAAGACAAAGAAGAGCACATGGGGCCTGGATGTGGCTGAGTTCTGAATTACAACAGAGGTAAACGTTAGGCAATCTGTCAGCTAAGATTCCATCAGGAAACAGAACACTTTGAGTAAAGATTTCAGCAAAGAGAAGGTTAAAGCAAGAAAACAGTCTCACTATAACCCTCAGGACTGAAGAGCAAGAAGCAGTCGTGGTCATTAGGGAGTGCTAGTTCTGTAGTAGGATTCTCCCCTTTCATGGGGAGACCTGGTTCGCTTTTTGGACAAAGCACCCATGTACAGCCACCGATGGTCTCTTGGTAGAGCTTTGTTTTGCCAAGCAGGTTTCAGCAGAGCTTGCAGACTCAGGCAGACTAGCAAGAGACATCTGGTGGTCTTCTTCTGAAGAACCATCCAAGAAAACCCTATGGATTACAGAGGTCACACATATAGAACTTGGTGGCATTTCCCCCCATATTATTCATGAGTTGGAGACCAACTGGACAGCAGCTCTTTAGAGAGGTAACAATAACCAGAATTGTAGTCATGTGAATGCAAAAATTCCTCCTATTCTTTCTCCTGCCTCCTCAATTCCTACTGGAACTCCCAGGCTGGCATCAGCCGGATAGGAAGATGGGTTTCTGTTCCTGGGGCAAGAAGGAGGTGGCGAACGAATGAATCATTGCCATGGAGTCACTTCTGATTCGCAGTAACCCTGCAGGGCAGAATAGAATTGCCCCTGCGGGTTTCTTAGACTATACCTCTTTGGTGGATTGGAAAGTTTTCTCTTGGTCCTATGGATCAGCTAATGAGTTTGAACCATTGTCCTTGTGGCTAGCCATCCATCATGGAACCTCCATGACACCGGGCTCCACTGAGATAGAACTGCCCTATGTGCTTCTGCGCTTTTAGCTGTTTACACAAGTAAAAAGCACATCTTCTCCCCACAGAGTGGCTGATGGCTTTGATCCACTAACCTTGTGGTTAGTGGCCCGATGCACAGCCCACTATGCTGCCAAGCCTCTCCAGGGAATGGAGGCAGGAACTAGAGAGTAGCCAACACAGGGAGAAGCCTTGGTAGTGTAGTGGATTACATGATGGGCATCTTGCCTCAAGGTCATAAAGTCAAAACCACCACCAGCTCCGTGGGAAAAGATAAGACTTTATACTTCTGTAAAAAAAAAATGTGTCCTGTTTACTCTCTGGGGCAGTTCTACCCTGTCCCATAGGGCTGGTATGAATCAGAATGGACTCAATGGCAGTGTTTGTGTTGAATTTCAAGAAGTGGGTTAGGTTAGGTGCCAGAGTAAAATTCATGGGTGCTGAGGTGACATTGGAAGGGTCTGATGACCTGTTCCTCTAAGTATTTATAGCCTAGAAAACTCTGTGGGGGTGGTTTCCCAACCTCTTATGCAGTCACTGTGAGTCAGACCTGACTCAACAGCACACAGCAACAGGCTAGACTGTGAGAGTTCTTCAGTGACCTAGGTGGGCATCATGTGTAATTTAGAGAGTAAAGAGAAGTCTGCTGCAATCAGTTGACTTGGAAGAATAACTCAGAAGCATGCAAGCCAGAGTACATGTGCTTTAAGTCATTTGCCTCCTATTTTAAAATGCTAGGAGGAGTTGCCATGTAGAAGAAGAAGAACAAAAATGGAAATTCATTAGGAAAAGCTGCACTCAACCTCTTCAAATTTATGATGAACAAGGGTGTCACTTGGGAAATCGAGTTCTTCTGCCATGCTATGATCTTTCCAGATGCTTCATAGGTAACTATGAAAGTAGGACAATGAATCAGAAAGGCAGAAGAGATGACACATTTGAATTATGGCATTGGTTCAGGATATTACCATGGACTGCCAGATAAATGAACAAATCTGCCTTAGAGGAAGTATAGCCAGAATACCCTTTACAACTGAAGGAGGGGAGACTTGATCTCCCCTTTACAACTGGTGAACAGAGCACCAGCAGACCAAGCCCTATTGGATTCTAGTTTGGGGACCTTCTACTTGGTAAAGCTAGAGGGTCAGCAAAAAAAAAAAAAGGAAAATGCTCAATGAGTACAGATTGGCATAGAGACTTCACAGGTGGGCTCAGACATCACAATGGTGAGGGTGGCACAGAAATTGGGCAGTGTGCTTTCTGTTGTCCGGAGGCTCACTGTCATTCAGAGCCACCTCTACAACACACAAGAATCTGTAAAAAGCCATTGGGAATTAACTCTCATATACAGAAAAACGTGGAGAAGAAACACCATCAGTGTACAAGTGATGTTATCATTCGAGAGTATATGTATCTCAGCAAGAAAATCACTCTCTGTAGCTTAAAGGTCATCTGTACCCATTGGTGAGTCCCAGTGGCATGGAAATAAAAATGAATAACTTTCCTTCTCAACCAAAATAATGGGTCAGCATAATCAGATGATCTGACTTAATCCTGAACTGACATTTCATATTCATCTCACCAGCCAAGCCTTTGAAGTTCCACTGTGGCATAATTTTAATACTGGGGCTTTCAGGAGCTTTCTAAGTAGGCCAGCATCTCATGTAATCTTCAGACTGTCACGGGTTATTTAGGTTTTTAGTTGGTAAGAGCAGGTGCTCTTTTGAAACTCCTCCTTTAAAAAAAAAGTGTAGATTCCCCTTGGTGGTGTGATTCGTCAAGCCCATAATTGCCAATGGCTTGGGGGTGGGGGATAGATAAAATGAACTGTTCAGCTAATGCTTTTCCATCTCATCACTACACCACTTAAGCTGTGTGGTTTTAGTCATTGTATTTGTTAGGTGCCAAGGAGGCAGTCCCAACCCGTAGGGACTCTATGTATAACACAAGGCAACACTGCCTGGTCCTGTGCCATTCTCACCAATGTTCCTCTGCCTAATTTATGGCAAGAACAGTTGACAGATTCACATGGTGGCTTGTCCCCTTCCCTATCATCAGCTTGTAGAAGTCCCCTTGAATGCTCTATTTAAATGTGTGTGTAATTTCATAATGGTTGGGCCATCAGCCAGTGCACATATGCTCAAGTTAATTACAAATGAAAGGATCACAGGAGAACCCTTTATAGCAGGTGAGGAGAAGGAATCACCTGAGAGGGTGGGACTGAGAGGCTGGCTAGAGAAATGTTTGCACCTCAACAAGGTCAGGAAAAAGTCTGGATCGTTCCTTGTTGCTGTGCCTCTGATTCACAACTACCTCTTGTGACAGAGAATAACCACATGGAATTTTTTTTTTAATATATACCCTGCAATCTTCATGGAAGCATGTCACCAGTCTTTCTCCTATCTAGCCCCTCATGGATTCAAATTGACCACCTTTCCATTAGCAGCCACGTGTGGAACCAGGACACTGCCAGGGCTCCTTCTGCATCATTTGGCCAGACTGGGCTTTAGGATTTTGGGTCTTGAGAGTCATCTAGAAAGGTCTTGACCACACTTATCGCTGTTCTGAGATGACTTCCAGTTCATTTCTATTCACAATGACTCCGAGTGATAGAGTAAAACTACCCCAGGGTTTCCTAGGCCGTAATCTTTATAGAAGCAACCATCAGAATGTTTCTCCTGTGGATCCCCAAGGAGGATTCCAATCGCCAATGTTTCACTTAGCTAATGGAGTAGCACCCCGGTCCTTCTCAAGATGAAATAAAAATAGGACTGGAGAATGTAATGGATGGATGCAGGAAAGAAACTGCATGGCTGGGAAAGGCAGCCAAAGGCTGAGTGGAGCCGATCACCACACCGAATGGCCTCTGACTGATTGTTGTCGCAGCAGGTGACAGGAGGTAGGATCCTTAGACTCCAGAGGGAAAGGATCCAGGTTCAAATGCTAGTTCTGTCTCCTTCCAGCTCCACTTTCACCTTGAGCAAGTCACTTGAGCCTATGCACTTCAGTTGCTCATCTGTGAAATGGGGATAACAGTGTTGCTGTCACAGTGGTTCCAGATGTTCAATAGTATATTGTACACAAAGCATTTGGCATAACATCTGATGCAGACAAAGTCACCAACAAACTTAGTTTTTTTTAAAAATTGTTATCTAAAATGTGCTTATACATGGGTCAATCCGAAAGTGTTGCTACAAAAATCATTGGAAGACTTATTAAATGAAGGGGATCCCATGTGATGCTACTGGGCTTCCATGTTTCCTCCATCTAGGCCTATCCTTTTTTGAAAGGGGTGTTCCTCTCAATTTCACCCTTCCCCAAGGAAGTCTACTCTCTTGTATTTGCACCACAAGAAAACAGCAATATTGGCATCCTCCAGGGGCTCAAATTGTGCTTCTTTGAAATGTTCTTTGAGTTTAGGGAACAGAAGTAAATCTGAAGGCACAAGACCAGGGATGTAGGATGGAGAAGAGAAAGGTTTCCCAACAAAACTGTTGGGGACCAACTCCTGTTGCCTTTGAAGAATGGGCAGGTTCATTGTTGTGATGAGGAAAAATATTCTTTGGTGCAGCTTTCCTGACCATTTTCTCACCAATACAGTTTTTTATTTCCTTAAAATGGGGCTGAGCCCTGGTGGCATAGTGGTTGTGTGCGGGACTGCGGCCCATAGGGTTGGTGGTTCAAATCCATCAGGAGCTCTCCAGGAGCAAGGCTGGGTTTCCTACTCCCACCAGGGCAGTGATGCTCTCCCCACCCCCAAAATGCCTCCTTAATAAGTCCCTGTGACTATATAGTCTCTTTCTGGGAAGTCTTTCAGGATGGCTCCCTTAATTGTTCCAAGAAACAATTGCCTTAACTGTCTAAGCTGACCTCTCTACTTTGAATTTAACTGGCCTAGCAAATTCTCTCAGAAGCCAGTATTTTGACTGAACTCATTTTTTGAAGGCACCCTAATGAGATAAAGATGAGTGTATTAGTGAAAAAAATTGTCTGCAGTTGTTCACTGACTGCAGAGACATGCTACAACATGTCTACAGCCTGTACACTGGCATTCCTTAAAGCGTAGCAAGCTAGGGATTTGCTAACCAAGCAGCAATCTGATGATTTACAATTCAGAAAGTGAAATGATTAATGGGAAACAAACAAAAACCGTAATGTAGCTACTAATATTAGTTCACATAGAGACTCTTAAAATTGTAGATGAAGGTAGGACCATTAGAAGAAATGAATATTTTCTTATTGTGTCTTGCCTGTGTATAGTTGTGCATTTTAGAATAAAAAAAGAATTGCTCAATATTTTTGAAGGCGGGGGAAGGGGAGAAAAAGATGGAAAACCAGGACATGGAAATACAGAACTGTGACAAAATGAAATTGCAGTGAGGGGAAGCTTTTGCCAAACAGATGCATGTTCTGATAAAGGACAGAATGAGCTTCCTGCACGACGAGCTGGCAGCTCTGTGAGGTTAATCTCCCTGTGGTGATGTATTTAACGGGTCACCTCCTGATGTGCATTTGTACTTGGTAAATGTATGGTCTGCTTGAAAATAAAGGAGAACACATCAAATGGCTCTATGAGCAGACAATCCAGGCTGAGCATTTTCTCTGAAATAAATCTGCGTTGCTCACATTCACTCAAGGACTTAGATGTTGAGCAGGAGGGCAACAACACATAAACAAAAATGATAATGGTGATACAGGTATACCCCTCCCCCCCCACCACCATTGCCACCCCCCCATTGATGTATAACACCCTTAGTAAAGTTCTAGGGAAGGGAGGACCTGTTCATGACTTTTGTTTTGTCACAACCCCAAGTTGGGTTTGTAATCCCTGTTTGGTAGGAGTGGCTTAATTCTCTCTGCAGCTAATTGGAAGATTAGTATGAGTCCATCCAGACATGCCTTGGAGAAAATGACATAGTGATCAACTTCTGAATAGTGCAGTCATTGAAAATATGGATAAAAGGAAATAGAGGAAAGAACTAGGAGGCAAAGGGCATTTATAGAGGTCTAAATACAGGCATGTAAATACAATTACATATGATGATGGGGAAATAGATCTATGTGTATATATTTATAGGTTTAGTATCAAGATAGCAGATGTACATTGGGCCTCTACTCAAGTACTCCCTTGATACAAGAGCTTTTTACTCTATTAAACTGGCATTACATGATGCTGATCTTCCTAACAAAATCACTGAAGACAAAGTGGGTGCATAAACAAATGTGGTGAAGAAAGCTGATGATGTCTGGCTAGCAAAAGATATAGCATCTCTGGTCTTAAAGACTTGAAGATAAACAAGTGGCCTTCTAGTTGAGAAGCAAAAAATCCCACATGGAAGAAGTGCACCAGCCTGTGTGATCACAGAGTGTTAATGGAATAAGGTATCAAAGAATAAAAACTCATATCATCAGGGATAGGGTGGAGTGGAGACCCAAAGCCCATCTGGAGGCAACTGGAAATCCCCTTACAGAAGGATCTCAGAGAGGAGACAAGCTAGTCAGGGTACTGTGTAGCACTGAAAAATTGTACCAACTTTTCTCTAGTTCTGTAATGCTTGCTCCTATCCCCAAACCAACCCCCACTACCATGATCCCAATTCTACCTTACAAATCCAGCTAGACCTGAGGATGTGCACTGGTTCAAATAAGAACTGGAAACACGGGGAATTCAGGGCAGATAAACCCCTCAGGACCAATAATGAGAGTAGCAATACCAGAAGGGGAAGGGGAAGGTGAGGTAGAAAGGGATAACCAATCACAAGGATCTACATATAACTCCCTCCCTGGGGACGGACAACAGAAAAGTGGGTGAAGGAAGTCATCAGACAGTGTAAGACATGACAAAATAGTAATTTATAAATTATCAAGGGTTCATGAGGGAGGGAGGCAGGAAAAGAGGGGGGAAAGAGCTGATATCAAGGGCTCAAGTAAAAAGAAAATGTTTTGAGAATGATGATGGCAACAAATGTACAAGTGTGCTTGATACAATAGATGTATATATGAATTGTGATAAGAGTTGTATGAGCACCCAATAAAATGATTTTAAAAAGAAAAAAGATATAAAAATAAAACTTGTATCTACTATATAACACACCTGTAGGAGTGAGGGAAAATAATTGTATTGTACAACCTTAAATTTAATGTGTGTAATACTAATCCTAAGGACATTATTGAAATTAAAGTTTGCATATACTTGAAAGAAAAAGAAAGTTCTATGGAGCATGGGTCTACTCTGTCATGACCATGCTGTGGTCAGGATTGACTTGATAGTGATTTGTTTTAAGTCAGGTCCAGGGTCAACATGCTTCTCAGCCATAGTACTGTTTCCTACTAGATTTCAGAATTCTTCCCCCCACACTAGCCTGTATGAACCTATAAGGTTTTTTGGGGGGAGGGGGGACATCACTGCCTCTGGTGGTCGTGGGCGCTAACCAGTGCCGCTCCTGAGAGCCGCCGCTGGATTTGAACCGCCAAGCCCGCGGGCTGCAGTCCCGCACTTAACCACTTATGCCACTGGGGATCAGGCCCGAACCTATAAAAAAATTTTTTTTAAATGAAACTTATTTCTAAGACTTGACTAAAGATTTAGGTTTCTAACCCCTTGTTTAATGATATATATTTTCTGTCTCAAAAAACATGACCTCTGCTGAGCTCTCCAATATCATGATAGGTGGGATTTGAAAAATTCAGATAAATAAGCTTCAGTATCTAATCCACCTGGAGAAAAATCACCATGGGATTAACCATAAATCTCTTTAGGCATCAATAATCCTTCAAGCCTTTCTAATCTCTGAAATAAAACCTTTAACAGTAGAGACTCTATAATGGCAGGCAACCTCCTGGTATCACTCCTGCCAGGAAAATTCAAACTAATCCAATTGCCGACAAAGCTGTTATCACTGCACCCTATTAAAAAATAGCACCTAGTTCTTGAGTAAAATAGGCTATAGCAAATATATTAGATGTTTGTGAAAAATTCAGCAGGTGTATATGTTTTACATAGTATCTTGACTTATCTAGCCCTTTTAAATGCTACAAAGCAAACATCTCTCTCTGAGAACTACAGTAGACCTGACCCAACCCATGGTTTTTCAGTCACCTTTTACACGTGTGAAAACTGGACAAAGGTAAAGAAAGACTGAGAAAGAATTGATGCCTCTAAAATATGTTGGTGAAGAATGTTGAGATAACTATGCATTTAGAAAAGAATGAACAAACCTGTCTTAGAACAACAGCAATAATTCTCCTTACAAATGAGCACGGTATGAAGTCCCCAAAGAATCCAAAAAATAAACTTTGGGGGCAGGGCATGGCATATCACCAAACTCAACCAGAAAACACTAATGAAGTTCAACAAACAAACTTGGAGCTATTTATAAGCTTTTCTTTTTTGCTGTTTGTTTGGCTTTATTTTTGTGTTTATCATTGTTTTTACATGTCTGTGTAGATCAGATAAGTGGGATAAAAATTTGGAAGAGGATACAATGGGAACAATGGTTCTTGAGGGATATGGGAGAGGGCAAGGTGGGGGAAAGGATGGAGGGCAGGAACAAGGGAATAACAAGGGATCTAGGATCAGTGATGAGGAGGGCATAGGATGCCTGATGTGGCTTGATCAAGTGTAATGTAGTCAATAGGAATTAATGAAAGTTGAATGAAGGTTGAACATGATGGTGTGACAAGAGGAAAGTAAAAGGGAATAGAGAAAAGGACTAAGAGGTAAAGGACATTTATAGAGGGCTAAATACAAGCATTTGTATATGTACATATATTTTTATATAACGATGGGGAAATAGATCTATATACATATGTTAAGTATGAAGATAGTAAATGGACATTGGGCCCCTACTCAAGTACTCCCTCTATGCAAGAACACTTTGTTCTAATAATACTCATTCTGTGATGCTCACCTTTCCAACACGATCATTGAAGACAGATTGGTTGCATAAGCAAATGTGGTGAAGAAAGCTGATGATGCCCTGCTATCAAAAGATATAACATTTGGCATCTTAAAGATAAACAAGTGGTCACCTATCTGAGACACAACAAAGCCCCCATGGAAGTAGCACACCAGCCTGTGTGATCATGAGGTGTCAGTGGGATCAGGTATCACGCATCAAAGACCCAGAACAAAAAATCATATCCATGTGAATGAGGAGGAGGGTAGTGTGGAAACCCAAAGCCCATCTGTAGACATTTGGACATCCACTCACAGAAGGATCACAAGGAGAGATGAGCCAGTCAATGTGCAGTATAGTACCAATGAAACATACAATTTTCATCTAGTTCTTTAATACTTCCTGGCAATATCATGACCCCAAGTCTACCTTACAAATATGGCTAGACCAGAGCATGTACACTGATAAAGATGAGAGCTTGCCACACAGGGAATTCAGGACAGAGAATCCCCTTAAGACCGATAATGAGAGTAGCAGTACCAAGAGGGTAGGGGAAAGGTAGGGGGAGGAAGGGGGAACCGATCACAATGATTGACTGGTTATAAAATCCCACCACCACCACATACACACACATGTGGACAAACAGCAGAAAAGTGGATGAAGGGAGACAATGGTTGGTGTAAGACATGAAAAAATACATAATTAAAAAATTATCAAGAGTTCATGAGGGAGGGTGGGGGAGGAAGGGGTAAAAAACTTAAGTAGAAAGAAAATGTTTTGAAAATGATGATGGCAACATATATACAAATGTGCTTGACACACTGGATGGATAGACTGTGATAAGAGCTGTAAGAGTCTCCAATAAAATGATTTTTAAACAAAAGATATGAGCATGATAGCATTTTGTTTCATCTACCTTGCAAATGTTTGTCAGAAGGGACTAATTCCTGGGGAAAATGTCAAGCCTGGTAAAGTAGAGCATCAGGAAAAAGAAGACCCTTGGCGAGATAGATTGACACAAGGCTGCAACAATCGGCTCAAACACAGACATGATTGTGAGGAGATGCAGTGTTTCAGTGTGTTCCACACAGGAGCCGAGCTGGAAGCAATTTGACAACAGTTACCAACAATAACAGATTTATTTTAGGTTTCCCTTGATACTCCAGAACCCAAGGCAGCAATCAACAAAACTTCTAAAGAGCTTGTCCAATCCATTATTTGAGAGAAAACAAAAATGTTACTATTCAAACTCACTCAGTTAATTGATTGATTGCTTTACATTTCACTTAGACATGTGGCATCTTGGCACCAAAGTACATTTCAAACCAAGGTAGACAAGTAGACCCCTCATGTTCTCTATTTGTGAGTGAAAAATTGAGCCCTTGTCAAATCTCAGTGTTTTATATTTCCACTGACGCTGTCCATCTCTAGCTACATGTTTTTGCTTTGTGGGTACAGAGATGTGATTGTATTCTACTTTGGTTTCAGATCTCACAAGTTCTGAGTCAAGGTCTACTTGCTTCCTCCTGGTAGACCCATACAGCTACGTGACTTCCACTCAGTCAATACTTTGTACAACTCAGCAGAAAAGATCAATGGCTAGAAAAAAGGGCATCATGTTTGGTAAAATGGAGGGCCAGCAAAAATAAGAGGGATGGACAGATACAACCAACACAGCAATTCATTTATGCGTATCGAAGACCATGGAGATGGCATGGGACTAGGCAGTGTTTTGTTCTGTTATACATAATATTGTCATGAGTTAGAGCCAACTGGGTGGCAGTAAGCAGCTGTAACAGCAAAGCCAAGGCTGCCATCCATATGGAAGCACAGAGGCGCCTTGAAATACTGGCATTGGGTTGGGAGTGAGATCTAACAGATGGTCACTCTGCTCCAGGCAATATCCAGATGTTTTTGCTTAAAATACTATTGGCATGTATAGTTGTATCACTTTTCTGAAAATACAAATTAAGTTTTATATGCGCATTAGGACAATGTAAGATGTCCCTCCTTTCTCTAGTATCAACAGGGAAACCACCTAGCCAGACTCTGCCCCACTTGTAGCGAAACAAGAATGCACTCGCTGGAGTCAATTTTGGATAGTTTGGCTATTTGGTACCAAATAGATGGTTGATGGAGCATTTGAAAGGAAAAAGTAACCCATTATTCTTGCAATTTATAAGCTTGGTCTGTGTTCTCTTTTATCTTCAATTTCATGGATATATGGTGGCATTGTTAGAATCTTTCCTTAGGAAGTTTATGTTGCTCTCCTGTTCATGGACCAACAGCAACAGTATCTCATAGAAGCTGGCTTAAACTGAAAAACTACAAGTCTTACCACCAACAATCTGCCCTTTAGTAAGATTCCCAGAGGAATCTTATCACATAGATGTTTAAGAAGCACTGGAGTAGGTGGCTGAATTATTCTTTTTTCTTTCTTATCAAAAGGCTTGATGATTATGGGAGGCCACCAGTGATCTGCTCTTTTGCTAGTCCAGGGTGAGGGGACATCCAGCCTGAGGGACATAGACTAAGTGCTGCTGAGTCCATTCCAAATCATGGGTAACATTGTAGTACACAGAGAGCTGACTAAAACCTAGAAACCATCAGTACCAGCCACCAGCATGTGCCTCACCAGAGAGGAGCCATTCCAGCCTTGTGAGGGGGGAACTCATTAAATATTAGACTAGTGTGCTCTTTGAATGATGTTATAAATATCCAAATGGCCCTCAGCAGAAAAAAAGTTACCCATTCCTGCTTAGCTAACTGAGAAGTTGGCAATCTTAAGCCACCAAGAAGCATCTTATAAGAAAGTTCTGGCCTGGGATTTCCAAAAGACTGAGATCCAGCCTCACATCCAGATGGATCCTAAGACATGGTTGTGTAATTGAAGGGAAGAAATGAAGAGGTAGACAAAAATTTGGGGGTGCTCACCTGCAGGGTGTTAAGAACCAGGTCCAGGCAGGAGAGAGAGAGAGAATGCTCTTAACATCAACCTATATACTCTTGGACTTGCAAGTCCCCTAATTACAGGTAACCACATGTGTAGCAAAGTGGGCTGTACCGTAACGTAGAGATCCCAAAGTTCATTGGAGGAGGGCCTAATACTAGTGCTCTGGGCAGGTAGTGGGGAGTAACTGTCCTCTGAGCAGGGAGAACAATAGCAATGTGTCTGCTCCTATACATAAAACTGCCCCAGATTGCAGTCATGTGCTTGTAAGAACTAACTTTAGGGTTGAGCCCCAGTGGCATAGTGGTTGTGTGTGGGTGGTTCAAATCCAGCAGCAGTTCTCTAGAAGCAAGGCTGGGCCTCCTACTCTCACCAGAGGGCAGTGATGCCCACCTCACCCCCCAACAAACAAGCAAACAAACAAACAAAAGAAGTAACTTTAAGGTAGCACTATTAAAGGAGGATATTGTGGGATTAATGTTAGTTATGAGAATGTGCCTGGGACTTCTCCCTATCTCAGAAGTGTGAAGGCCTCCCTTCACCCAGACTCTTATCTCCCAGGCTCCTTAAAATACGAGAATAAAGAATTCATCTGCATGTACTCTCTTCATGATCCTCTGGTATCGGGTAGCTCTGGAGAATGGTTTTGTTCAACAACACATGGGGTACCCATGCATTGAATTTGATTATATTATCAGACTGCAACTGGTTTGGGCTTTTAGTAGTGCATAAAACAGACAGTTGTAGGATGCATGTGGTATGAGAGAGACAAGAAAAAATATCTAGGCTTTAAACAGACACACACACACACACACACACACACACACACAAACAAACCATATGTTCCAATCTGTTGTTTGTTTGTTTTTGGCATCACTGCCCCCTGGTGGTGGGAGTAGGATGCCCAGCCTTTCTCCTGAAGAGCTGCTGCTGGATTTGAACCTCCAACCCAGTGGGCCGCAGTCCCGTGCACAACCACTATGCCACCGGGCTCAGCCGGTATGTTCCAATCTTTCAGCCCCCTCTGAAACAAAAGGCTAATGATCTGTGAACTTTGACCTTGGGGGTCTATACATTGTCATCTACATTAACAAACTGTTTCTTGGTGGAAATGAAACCGAACCGGGATACACTGGTCCATAGCTGATGTGTTATCTTCCCCCATCATCCCCCTGTCATGTGCCATGCTTCATCCCCATTCTTGATAGTTCAGTGCCATATTTGGAGTCACCACAGACATTCAACACAATGGTTATGATGCACTTGTTTGTAGATATTCAGACCCATTTAGACATTTGAAAACATCTAAATATATACTTCCAGAGAATGATTCCATGGATAACCCAGTTAGTATTAGCATAGTTTAAGGGTATTGGTCCTCTATGTGGCAGAGTTTTCTAAGAATTGGTAAGAAGTGATTGCCCCAAGTCTGTCCACACTCCAGCACACCCTCCTGCCAGTTATTTGACTGACAAAGAGCCGCAGCTTCAAGTGGCTGAAGTAAGAAGCAGGGTGTCATCATCTTCCCAGTTCTCAGACCTCCTCCTCCTCTCTAGTGCCAAAGATGACACCTGACTGTCCAGAAGCTGCCCTGTGGCACTGGTCCCAATAACCCTGACTTCTGCATAGATTGTTTCTGTGTATGAAAAGATGCTTGTTCTGGGGTCTGTACTTACTGAACTGAAAGGCAGTTGCCCAGAATGCCATAGAGCAGTGGTTCTCAGCCTTCCTTGTGCTGTGACCCTTTGATATAGTTCCTCATGTTGTGGTTCCCCCCAACCATACAATTATTTTTGTGGCTATTTCATAACTGTAATTTTGCTACTGCTATGAATCAGGTTACCCATCATTCACCCACCCAAAGAGTCACAACCCACAGGTTGAGAATTGCTGCCCTAGAGCAACCCTTTCCAAAAGGAGCTCCCTGGACCAGCAACAGCAGCACATTAGAGCCCCTCCAGGGGCTCGTGCAGGCATTTTGTCCTGGACTGCTGGACGAAAGGCGAATGTGGACTTGACACCATATAGCAGCACAGCGCAGAAAGGCCTGGCAATCTGCTGGCACCAAGATGACAGTCAACAATAGTTCTTTTTTGCAGCACAAGGGATTGTCAGGAGTTGAAATGGTCTCCCAGGCAACAGGTTTAGTCCTGTTGACCCAGGGCCCACTGGATCAGACACGGGGCATGGAATCCAGTCGTCAGTGTTTTCACAGGCTCGTCTGGTGACTCAGATGTGCTTAAGTTGAGGAACCACAGTGCTAGGCGTTGAGTTATGTTTATGAGAATGAATCTTGAAGACATTATGCTGAGTTTGGTAAGCTAGGCACTAAGGGACAATTAATGTGTGGTCCCACTGACAGGTAGGAATCTAGAATGAGAAATGCAGAAAGACAAGTAGACCCATGCCCACCAGGGACCAGTAGGAGAGTTATTGCAGAATAGGTACCGCTTTCAACTGGGGATGATGGACACATTTTGGAAAGAGCATTGATGGAGGCACACCTTTGTGAGTGTGACCCGCATCCTGGGATCACATAGAGACAAGGTTCAGATTGCAAGGATCTCCATATAATTTCCTCCCTGAGGGATGGACAGCTGAGAAGTGGGTGAAGGGAGATGTTGGAGGGTGTATGATATGACAAAATAATAATAATTTACAAATTATCAAGGGTTCATGGGGGGGTGGAGTGGAGAGGGAGAGGAAAACTGAGGAGTAGATACCAGGGGCTCAAGTAGAAAGCAAGTGTTTTTGAGAACGATGAGGGAAACAAATGTACAAAAGTGCTTGACACATGGATGTATGTGTGGATAGTGATACTAGTGGGATGAACCCTCAATGAGATGATTTTTAAAAATGAGGGGAAAAAAAGAGAAATGGTTCAAATGGCCAGTCTTTCATTATGTTTATTTTACTGCCACTTTTAAAGTTCTTTCTTTTTCAAGATTGACAGGCTGAGATTACTCGTTAGGGATTTTACAGCTGCAGCTGCTAGCTACTGGCATGGCACTCCTGCACACTAGGATGGAGAACCCCAGACCACTGTGATCTGTAGCAGGGTCTTTGGAGGTAGGCTGCCAGGCCTTTCTTCCTGGTCTGGAAGCTCTTCTGAAGCCTGTTCAGCATCGTAGGACCACACCAGCCTCCATTGGCTGATGGGTGGTGGCTGCTTCTGAAGCGCACTGGCCGGGAGCCAAAGCTGAGTGTCCCGCATGGAAGGAGGGAATGCTCTGAGGCCTTGAGGCAAGGGAATGTGGCAAACCTGTCCACCAAAGATCCCTACATGGGTGCCAGTGTCTGCTCATCTGCCCACTCACGTAGGTATTTACGGTTCAGCTGCGAATGCCACGGATAAGCTTGCGACTGGGAGAATCCCAGCACTTTGATCAGCCCTTTAGAGGTACTGGGGACTTGGGACCTGCCTCTTCTCAAAGGGGGAGATATGTTACCCATGCCCTCATCCTTGACAAGCCTTCATGAGGGAAGCCCCTCCTAAAATGTCCTTATGCTAGGTTGCAGGCAGTCCCAAGCAGCCTGATCATGGTTGAAGTGTATTTTTCACTGACTTCGTAAATCCTGTGCACCCCAAAGGATTTGCAGAAGCCGAGGAAAGGATTTCTGCAGCACAGCCTAGTGCCGCTTTAAAATGCCACAGCCATCGTTCCTCGCACCATAAAAGTGCTATTGCCTAAATAAATGTCATCTTAGACCCAGGGCACCGCGGGATTAGAGCATTATTGAATTTTCCATCTGTACTTCTGATTTGCATGTTGTAAAAATAAACTAAAGATTTTATACAAAAACTAGTTCTGAGGTGACTGGATAGATTTTTCCTGTTTGAAATGAGCTGATGTGTTCTCTGAGGGGAAGGAGAGATGATATCCCAGCTGGAGAGCCTCCCAGACATTACCTGAGTTTCTTCCTAGACAAAGTGGAAACTAAACTACTTTAAAAGAATATTCCTTTGCCCCAGACTCCTCTTGATGTTGTCTGTGCAAGCCATTTATACTTCCCCTCACTAAATCCAGCTAGGGCAGCTGTTCTCAACCTGTGTTCTCATGACCTCTTTGGGAGTTGAATAACCCTTTCATAGTGGTTGCCTGATTCATAACAGTAGCAAAATTAGAATGATGAAGTAGCAATGAAAATAATTTTATGGTTAGGGGTCACCACAACATGAAGAACTGTATGAAAGGGTTGCGGCATTAGGAAGGTTGAGAACCACTGTGCTAAGGTCTTAGCAAGCTAGTTAGGAAGTGCTTGGGAATAAGTAAAACCACACTGCCTGCAGCATATGTTGGCTGTGTGGTGATGTTTAGCAGGCCAGTCTCTCTGGGCTTCTGCTTCTGTGTCTGTAAAGCATGGAGAATGAGCCCACTGGCTTATGCATCGTGAGAGGATTAAATGACTTCCTACGTTGCTCACTGCACTGCTCATCCATCAGTTTGTGGCATTTTCAGTTCCCCCACATGCATGGGAAAGCCTTATAGACATGTGAACCAAAGATTGAACTGAAAATTCAATGCAGTTGAATTTTGGTGTTGGGGGAAAATAGTGTCTTATTGATGGATGGCCAGAATCAGTCCATCTGTCCTGGGAGAAGTACAGTCAGAATATTCCTTAGGAGAGCTGGTGGTGAAACTTCTTCTCATATACTTTGGCCTTGTTATCAGTCCTTGTAAAAGGACTCCATGCTTGGCAAAATAGAGGTCAACCCCGTATAGGAAGACGCACCACATGATGCCCTGAGAGAGGGGCTGCAGCAATGGGCTCACACAGCGACAGGAGGATGGTCCAGACTGGGCAGCGTTTCCTTCTGTTGTAAGCACGGTGTCTGAGTCAGACCCAACTCATTCAATGGTACCTGGCAACAAGGATGCATCTTTTAGTATACTCCAGGCAATGACCACCTTTCCCCTTGCCCTCCTCTCTCTCCAGACATACAGTGCATATTGACCAGCAGACTGTCCAGGACAAAACAAAAGCACAGGCTTTTAATATCAATCATTTGAGGTCCATGTTTAGCTAGGGTGACCAGCAGTCCTGAGTGCCCATGACTGGGATGCAGGGCTTTCAGTGTTCAAATGGGGTGCCATCGGCACTGTTGTTTACCATTGGCTTTGAATTGATTCCACCTCATGGGCAATCCCACATATGTCCAAGGAAACTGAGCTCCTGGGGTTTTCAGTGGTTGGTTTTCTAAGAAGTAGATTTTCAAATTCTTCTTCTGAGCAGCCCCTGGGCAGACCTATTCCTCTAGTCTTTTGGTTAGTGGGGGTTGTGGAGGGGCGTGGGGGTTGTGGAGGGGTGTGGGGGTAGAGTGGTGATGTTGCTGGTGGTGGGGAGCAGGTTAACTCTTTGCACTACCAGAAAGTCCACAACCAGGTTAACCCTGAGCAGCAAACAGGTGCCAGTGTTTCAGCTGATACTTCATTGTTGGTCAGCTGGCCCTTTATGTGTTGGCACAGAGGTACTTGGGTATTCTGGGAAATACTGGGAGGTTGGGGAATGTTGAATATGTTGGGTAATACCAGGGTATGCATACAGCCTGGCAACAACCAGGCTGCATTGTGGGAGGAGATATCTCAAAAGAACCAACTAAATGGATAAAGACAGGACTCAGAGAGTAGGTATTGGGGAAGACTGGGATATTTTCGCTACCTCAATTATGTAGCTATGTGAACTCGATCCCAGGGATCCTGGAATGTCTGAGTTTGAGTGTTCTAATTTGGTAGAATGGGAAGCATGTATAATAATGTCAACATCCAGGCATTCATTTCTATTAAACCCCAAATCTAATGGGCTAGTCCTGGGCCCCATTTTAACTGAGCACACAGCTGACCCAAAGTATCAAGAGAGGGCAATTCTTTCATCAGCTATAGGCCTACCGGGAAAATCCCAGAAAGAATGAGCCAAGCTCGGACCTTTCCTTCATTGTCCCATTCGATTTCTGAGCAAGAGTAGCATGCAAATAGGAATGTAAACTGCCGTCTCTTGATGCATGTCTCTGCTCTGTTGACTTGTATTGACTGCATTTCTAGGAGAACTTTATGAAGGAGGGTTATTTACAGGAGCATTTGGTGTCCCTTGAGACAGCTCCATGCATGTGTTTTTATGAATGTATTCTCAAAATTGCCCTTCCCCTTTCTGAGGAAGCCCTCTGGAGGCAGCAGGATGGATGGAGTCAGTCCCTGGATGGGGAAGAAAAGGCTCAGCTGGTCCAACTGGAGCAGCATATGGGCTTCATTGAGGGTCCTGAAAGGAGTCACTTTATTCCTCTAATTTATCTTGGAAAGTTTTGGGTTCCTTTGATCTGCCCCAGTAGGCTACCACAAGCTTTTCATGAGCCCAGAGTCAATGCTCTGTGCCTATTCATCTGACTTCCTCTGGCACTCTGGAAAGTAGCTGATTAGTTTCTTGTTTAATCCGAAAAAGCGTCCATCACAAGCAAATAAACCTCATGATCATCAAGTCAATTCTAACTCATAGGACCCTTAGGATAGACTAGAACAGCCCCTGGGAATTTCCGAGACTGCCCTTCTGAGACAGGGATAGAAAGTCTCACTTTTCTCCTAAGCAGCAGCTAGCAGAGTCGAACTGCTATCCTTGTGCTTCCCACTGGAAATGGAAAAGTGAGCTTTTTTCCAGAACTAACTTCACAACTAGCCTGTGTCACATACTGGCTATGTTAAGCCGGGTTGACTAAAGAAACAAATACAGTGACACACACATACGTGTGTAAGAAAGAGCTGTATATTCAGGAATCATTGTATATCACAAAAACATCCCAGCCCTGTCCAACTCAAGTCCATATGTCTGATAGTGACCTGTAAGTAACTTTTCAGACTCATGAAGCCACATGCTGTGGTACAGAGTGCAGGAACACCACTGGTCAGTGGGTGCAAAATTCTCTGACTTCACGGAATGCATCTCCAGGGCTCTCACAGACCTCAGTGTGGTTTGTACACAGGAAAGTGAAAACAGAGAGAGGGGTGGGGGGAGGTTCCCAGGACCCTCCTTATTGGAAGGAGTCACCATCAGGTTGTGAACTGATTGACTGACTCGACTCCACTCCTACACTTTATTCAAGTTGACACAAAATTATGTAACTACAGCACTGGACTTTGAATGCTATCTTAACCAGTTGGAGATTCAGTGCTTTTAAAAGTCTTTTTGAGCAGTGGAGGAAAAGAGATAGTCATAGGCCCCCTCACATGGTAATTTATAGAAGAAGGCATCAAAGGGCCCATGTGGGGAGGGGGTGATGCTTTTAAATACCAAGGTGGACTTGTAGAACCAAAACTGCCCTTGGCACCTCCTGTTTAGGGTTCAGAATGACAGAAGCCAAACTCTGAAGCCCTTATGTCAGTGTTTCATAAAATTTCTGGGTACATATGAATCTCTCATGGATTCAGCTTCCTCCAGAAGGAGAGTCTTGTTGTATTCATCATTGGCTCAGTCATCTTTGATCCCAAATAATCCATTTTCTAGTCCTTTACAACACATGAAGTTTACTTTAAAATTCCATAGCAATGAGTGGACATATTTTTTGGATATGAAAGAGATAATGGAGGAATCTTCAAAAAGTTAATCGAAAATGAGTATTATGAAAAGACAAAGATTTCATTTTTGTACCAAATTAACTTATATTAAGTTGTTAGAGCATGTCTGAATAGGATCTAATTTGAGGCACTAAAGTTAAGACATAGGATTAAGTGCCCAAAAGAGCATCTATCAGAACTACATGCATTCTGCTAAAATTGAAGCAAAAATAAGCATCACATTTATGGTGAAACTTGGATAGAGGAATGGGGAAATCACTGCTGCTTTACAAAAGCTTCAGGGGAGAAATGCTCCCCAAAGAAACCAGGAGTTTACAAATGGATAGAACTCATTTGAAGAGGGGGAAAGCGTTGAAGGGGAATCCCACAGCAGCAGATCATCCGCATCAGTTTTGGAGGAAGCAATTCATGTGAGCACCCTCAAATGAAAAATGCCCACGATTAACCACAGAAACAACAGGCAACACCAAAGACTGCTCAGTTGATTCAGCTTACACAACTCTGACCGAGTTGAAGCAAACTTTCCACTCAATGAGTTCCCAGACGGTTGCACCCAAATCAGCTGCAGACAAGTGCAGAGTCTGTGATGGAAAATTTAAACAAGTGAGATCAAGATCCTGAAGCATTTCTTGGAAGAATGGTGACAGGAGGTGAAACATGGCTTTATTGTTACAATCCTTCAGGCAAAGCCCAAAGAGATGGATACCACGGTCTGGTCAACGGAGAATCGTACTAGACAAGAACAAAGATCATGGCATTATCTTTTGGTGATGCTCAAAACATTTTGGTGTTTGACTTTTGAGAGGGACAAAGAATCATAACATTGACTGATAATGAGAGTGCTTTGAGAAAGTTACCCGAAGCTTTTGCTGAAAAACTCCTGGGAAAGTTGCACAAGGGAGCCATCCTCCATCGCAACAGAGCTTCTGGCCCATTCCTCCCATTAAATGGAGTAATTGGGAGAGAGTTTCCATGCAGAATCATTAAGCATCCACGTTAGGGTTCTGATTTGTTCTTTCTGACTTCTCTTTTATTTCCTAATCCTTGAGAAACCTCCCACTGATCATGTCAAAACGATGCTTTGACATATTTGGATTCCCAGCACCCTCAGTCCTTTGTAAGGGAGGAGCGACATGGCTGCTAGCATCGCCAAGTGTCATGCACTTGGTGGAGCTTATGCTGAGAAAGTGGATGTCACAAAACTTTTGAATTCCCCTCATTCATTATGAAGCCAACTCTAGAAGTTCTGAAATGGTTTTCCCACAGTCACAAAGCGTTATTCCCCTGACTAATTGCCAGAGGGTAGGATGTTGTTATTAGTGTCAACATGTGTTGGTGAAACTGCTTCTTGGTTGGTTCCTCATGAAACACGGACACACACAAGAAGTCAAAGGACCAGAGTTAGTTGAAAGCCCAAGAAGATTGTAAATAAGCCACATGGTGAATTTCTGCTGTCTTTCTGCATTTTTAAATAGACCCAATTCTTCATTTGCTAATGAGAGACAGACAACGTATTAAATGTTGTTTAAGGATAAAGAACAAAAACAAAAATCCCTGGGGTATAACTCTATGATCATTTTCTCTTCACCACATTGCCTGTTCAACAACAATATTCTTGCCACTTGAAACAGGCCTTTACTAGGTGTTAAGATTGTCCACTAAGATGGTAAGCTGGCTTTACTTGTACCCAACTATTAATGTGTAGTGAACAACTTCATGTTTTCAATACATGGAAGATTCTGCTTTTAGCCGTGGCTGGCTCCGGTTTCCCTCCCAAGCCCCACCATCTTCTGACACAATGAGAACCTCTACAGGTTCACAATCTGGACAAAATGGAAGGTGTGGTTCACCAAAGGTGAAACCCATTTGAAATTGTTCACTACAACTTCATAGGCAACCACATGTAAGCCACGATTTGCCTCACTTTATCGGGTAAGCTACCCCTGAACACTCTATGGGGCGTTTTCAATGTGTTGTGTTTTTTTGGGGGGGGCGGGGCATCACTGCCCCCTGGTGGGAGTAGGAGGCCCAGCTTTGCTTCTGCAGAGTTGCTGCTGGATTTGAACCGCCCACCCTGTGGGCCGCAGTCCCGCACACAATCACTACGCCACCGGGGCTCAGTCCCATGTTTGTTTGTTTGTTTAATTAAGGAAAACCACAACCCTTTCCTAGCCACCCTAGTACTATGTGTGGATTTCCAAGACTTTGTGGAAAACAAGAATGAACAAATAACAATTCCACTCCCCTCCCCACAATAATTTTGAAGCTCTCCTGTGTAATGGACCATCTTGGCCAACTGGTTTCCACACTGGAAATAGCTACAGCGTCAGGCCCTCCAAGCACTGTCAGGAACCACCAGCAGCAGTATTTCCCAGGGACTTGTTAGAAATGCCGAATCAATTGCTCACCTCGGACCTCTAGACTCCATATCTGCACCTGAGCTCCAACTGCAGTTGAGCATGGGACGCTGCCACATCTGAGAAGCACAGCTGCATGTGGTCAAGGACCACATTTGTTTGTTTGTTTGTCTGTTTTTTGGGAGGCATCACTGCCTTTGGTGGTTGTGGGCGCTACCCAGTGCTGCTCCTGAGAGCTGTCAAGCCCGCGGGCCGCAGTCCCGCACTCAACCACTTATACCACCGGGGCTCAGCCGAAGGACCACATTTCTTACAGAAATAAGAGACTTGTGGTTATGGTGCACAGACAACTGTCACTTTCTTGTATTTGGTGAGACATGTTGATGGAGGCTGGAGTTTATCACAGAGGATAGCATAGTGGAGACAGATGAACAATGAGCTCAGGCATCAGAACACTTGTGAGGATGACACAGTGTTTCTTTCCTTTGCGCACAGGTTCCAGTGGGTTAGAATCGACTCGATGCTACCTAACTACAGCGTAGCCGAGATCAAGTTTTGCTTCTTTGACCTACTCAAGGACAGCTAACAATGATAACACCCACTAAGACACACATTAGGCATCCACACAGGCAGTCCTGATGACTGTGGAAAGATAATTCCCCATTTTCTTGGTCTTCCTGTTGGACTTGGTTCCTCTGGAGCTCATCTGAGGCTCCTGTCCTGCTTACCCTCCTGGAGGACTGACTCATTGCTTCCGGAGAGTCTTCATGGATGGGCGTTTTAAGGTGGTGGCGAATGGGAGCTACTTGATTGATTTGGTCTCTTAAGAAACCTCTCTAGCCTTCCTGACACGTGGAACACTTACACAAGCAACTTGTTTCAAGAGTTGAGAAGTGCTCGGATGGATCAATAAGGGCAGCAGTGACCTAATGCTGAATGCCCCTCATTGTATAATATTCCATTGCTTTGTGATATTTCTGATCAGCCTGCATATATAGGGATGATGGCCAGGATCTCTGAGACGGTTTTAGGACCTCACACTGAAGACCTGAGCCCCAGAAGTTGAGATGGAGTAGCTAATTTATTGCAGATGTAGACATTTTAGCCTGATCGCTAAATAGAGTCTTTTACCTTTATTATGGTTGTTTGGGGAGCAAACCTCTGGTTGTGCATTGTAAACATTTTAAAGTTCAACTATACATATTAAATAGTGAATAAAACATTCTTTTAGGAATTACTAGCTTTAATTGTGATTTTTTAAAAGTGTTTCTACTGGCACTTACATAGGAAATCATTTAAATCTTTGTGTCACGACATGTTTCATTCCTGCAACTGTGAACATTTTCTAGGAAATTCTTAGGAACAGCTAATGTCCATTCCAATAAAATCGAGGCACTCTTTACAAAGTGGATGTAACATTCGTTTCAAAGCATATTTAATCTTTCCCCTGAAAAATTCTCTGCAGGCTTCCTAAGAACACCAGACAGGGCAGAATAAATACTTTGTTCAGCCATTGAAATATGCTCTATCACTCCTCATACGGTGAGTTCTGTTGGGGGAAGGGAGTCCTGATGGTGCAGAGGTTAAGCACTCGCTGCTAAGTGAAAGATTGGTGGTTGAAACCTCAGTAGCTTCTCCTCAGGAGAAAAGATCTGGCGGTCTGCTCCCATCAAGATCACAACCTAGGAAACTCTACCGGCCAGTTTTAATGTCCTGTGTGGCTGCTGGTGGTAGAGTGGTTAGGTGTTGGATTGCTAATCACAAGGACAGCTGTTCAAAGCCATCAGCTGCTCCAAGGGAGCGAGATGGGACTTTCTACTCCTCTCAAGAGTGACAATCTCAGAACCCCCCGGGAGTTCTCCTTGGTCCCTAGGCTTGCCACCAGTTCTCACAGAGACAATGGCAGGGAGTCTGGTTTGGGGCTGGAGGGTTGCTAAGGAACCTGGGAGCTAATGCATGACTCCATAGAGCAGCCAACCCTAAGGTCAGCAGTTCAAGTTCACCAGGCACTCCTCAGGAAAAATGAGGCTTTCTCCCTCATAAAATTTTACAGAAACCCAAAAGGGAAGGTCTACTCTACCTTGTAGGGTCACTGTGAGTCGGGTCAGACGCGGCGGCAGTGAGCGGGGCATAGGATTGCTTTGCATCCAAATCGGCCCAACACTCTTGAGGAGATTGTAACACAAAGAGCCTTAGCAGTCATGTGGCTAGTTTGGACAGTATCATTGACTGTCAGTATTGGCTCTCCTGTTTAGCATTCCCTAGGGAGCTTTAAAAGGGACTGGCTAGGGCAGGGAGCAGGGCTCTCTTCCCCAATGATTGATTCAATTAGTTCAGAGGATTACCCCTACAAAAAGATCCTTTTTAACTTTACATAGACTCATAATAAGTTGCTGCAAAGGGATCAGAGGTAGCCTCTGGTGCCATCCACAAAGGAATCTTGGTGGTGCAATGGTTTAAGCACTCCGCTCCTGATGTGAAGGTTGACCTGGCTGTGCTGTGCCAGGGAGTCACTATGACTTGAAATGCAACAGCAGCAGCAGCAGCACCTTACACAACCACAACCCAACCTGACAGCCACTTCAGGGCTGTTGGGAGGATAAACTAGAAGACATATAGACCTCATCTAGACCTCACCAGTCTGAGGGTGAAGAATTGTAAAAGCACCTTTGGCTCTTCTAATCAGTCTCTCTCTCTCTCTCTCTCTCTCTCTCTCTCTCTCACCTTTCTTTGTGATATACATACACACCTACTCCCCCTAAGATGACAATTTTCTGTACTCACTTATACCTACCTGCAAATGCAAACTGCACTCAAATGTAATCTCAATTTAAAACCTTCAAACCTTTGTTAGGAGACTGCAGGAATTAAGTAACTAGAAGCAAACTTGTCTATAGGAAAACCACATTTCACCAATTGTTCAGAATGCCTCCTGTTTTTGACTGTGATGTCAAACCAAATTGTTGACCATACCCAACAAAGTAAACTAAGGTTAATGACTACCAGGATCAAATTCCATGTCAGTAATGAGAAAAACTTTCCAAGAGTCTTAAGTAGCATATATAGACACCATTTAGATTTGAACAACTGGTAACAGGGAAAACTCTTTTTTGTATACAGAGTGATGCATAAGAAACAGCCATTTATCATGCACCAAATGCACACAGGCATTGACTGCTCCCTGTAAATAAATCGGTGAGTTCCTGTCTGCCACTGTGGAAACTAAACATGATCCTGGGTATGCTTCCATACCTTTACTCTTTCAAAGAGCTGGAGTAGGTATTAATCACTTAAGCACTGGAAGTAATGAATATACTTCACATTTCATCCTAGTTTCATTCTACTCTTGGGTATTAACAGTGAGGTTAAACTGGAACATTTATAACCATAACAGGAGGCATTGGTTGAGTGGTAGAAGTCTCGCTTTCCATATGGAGAGCTGGGGATAATTCCCAGCCAAGGCACCTCTGTACATTCCCTCCGCACCTGTCAGTGGAGGCCTCACAGTTCTGGGATGCGGAATGAGTCCCAGCAGACAGACAGGAAAGAGAAGCTGCTGATGTGCTTCTGATAATCAGCCAATGAAAACCTCGTGTAGTGAAACAGCCCGGTCCTGTGTGCCCGGGGATGCCATGAGTGTGGGGCCAGCTGAATGACAGCTAACAACAACACCAATAACCATAACCAGAACATTCTCTAAGCTAATCCTGTGCCGGGGAGACTTCCTCCTATTGTGGTGTGGATTCCATCTAGAAAAAGAGTCTTCCATAACGTTTCAGGATCTAGGTACTAAGAGTTGTCAGTGCAAGCTCCACTTGATACTGCCCATTCCTGCTTCCAGCTCCAAAAATGAAGAGAACTAGTCCTCTGCTGTTGAGTTGATTCTGACGCATAGTAAGCCTCTCAGAACTTCCCCACAGGGTTGTACACTATACAGGGCAAATCCTTATGGAAGTGCACTGTCACATCTGTCACCAGAAGAGCAGCTGGCGGTTTGAACCTCTGCCTGTTGGTTTGCAGACCAGCGCGTCGCTCAGTGTGCCACCATGGTTCTTGGCTCTAGTTCTTGCCTCTCTATATATGGATGTTTGAAGGTCTTTTAGGATCCTGTCTTTAAGACACAAATGTGCCCAGATGTTTTGAGTTTTGTGGGTGACTCATCTTCAGAGGCTTCTCTGGAACCCCTTTTGGCCTTTCTTCTTTTTAATGACAGTCTGTCTTGTTGCCTGATCCCTCCACAGTTTTCAGTGTCCCCAAGTTACCTTGACAACTTCCTGCTCTTAGCCCATAGCCTTGCTCTCCCAGGGGACTTTTATTTTGATGAGTTCCACAAAGTTACAGAGCACAACAAATGTCTAAGAGTTTGAAGAGTATCCTTTCTGACTCAGGTAGAAATGTAGAGACTTAGGTCAGAAATGGTGCTTTTAGGAGGCCAGGGAGGACAATGGGAGCTTGCAGAGACTGTGATAGAACCAAATGTCCCTGGCTTGGGGGAAGAAGTCATAAGACCTCCTGACACTGAAGATGTGGCTCCTGAATCAATCCTGAGAGAAGAATGGAGGTAAGTTGTGAGGAAGGGAAAGAGTTCCCTTCTCAGGGATTCTCCTCTTTATCTCCATCTAGTGACCCAGTAAGGAGTGCTGGTGGTACTTTCTGGTCAGTGTTGAGCTTCATTGACTGTAGAGTCTGTAATTCAAACCCAACACCTGCTTCATGGGAGAAAGATGAGATGATTGACCCCTGTCAAGACTTAACAGTCTCAAAAACCAGTGCAGGGTTGTTGGAATCGTTTTGATAGTAGTTAGTTGGGTTGGGTTTGGGCATTGGCCCACTGGATTCCCTGGGCTATACAAATAGTTAATATGCTTAATTACTAACCAGAAGAGCTGTTAGTTCAAGTTCACGCAGAGATATTGCAGAAGAAAGACTCAAAATCAGATATTGAGGCATAGAGGAACCAAGAGTCAAATTGCCTCCATGTGTCAACTAGTTATAGATGCATTTGTTTTTTGTTTTGTTTTTACTCAATTAGCAGAGAAATCAAAACACTTGAAATGAACTTTAAGGACATGCTGACTACTGGAGGTAAACTGATCAAGAAAAGAGTCCTTTGAAGGTTCAAGTCTATCTGGTAAAGAGGTGATTGACTCTGTTCTGTAGTTTCAGAACTCCCGAGAGGGACATCTGCTAAAATGTCCATTGCCCACTAGGGACTAGACACCTGAGCTTACTGTGTGTGCTTGTTGCCTGTGTCTTCGTGCTGGGTCAGGTTGACTTCAATGCCTTTCTATTTTGAGAATGGTCACAAGAGGTTATGTGGATGTGTAGCACTGAGTCCATTCCAATGGTCTTCTATGATCAAATAGACTGGCCTTCCTTGGCACCTGTAGGTTGTATGCTTTATAGGAGCAACCACCAGGTCTTTTGGGCTCAAACCACTGAACTTTCTGTTAGCACTCGAGTGCTTACGTATTATACCGCTGGAACTTCATACGATTAAGAACAAGCGTTGTGTGCTCAGAGCTCAATGTAAAGTATCTGAACCTTCCTACAAGCAAACACTGAACAGGGCAAGGAAGTGACAGAGGAAAATCAGCCCAAAGACAGAGACCCTGAGGACATGGCACGAGAAGTCTGGGTGGTGGGGAGCCACAGCAAGATGGAACTCTCCAGTCCTATCCTGGCTTCCCACCAGTCTCCCCTCCCCCAATGATAGAAATACACAAATGCCATCTGTACCCTCCAGTTCCTGGACTGCCTCTGACTTCATGCAGGTGTATGTTGTTCTGTTCATTGATCATTGCCAAGCATATTGACTGCTCTGTCTGGGTCCCCTTCAATCACTTATTTTCCTGGCCATAAGCTGCCCTGTTCTGCCAGCTTGGCACTGTGAACTGTTTGCTAGAAACGTTATTAAATTTCTCACCTGTGTATCTTGTGAGCACTGAAGCCAGAAGATAAAGCCTCATGGAGTGTGGAGCATTGGTATGTGAGACTTGCCGGGACATGCTTCTTTCCCCTCCCTGCTAGGGAATCTTGAATGAGAATAAAACTGCCATGTCCACACCAGCTGCCCCTCTGTGTTTCAGTGGTCTACTATAATGAGAAAAGACTCAGCCCTAATACATGTTGCCTCGAATATTAGAACATGACCATACTCTACATGGAGAATTAGAGCTTAGATATTGCAGAGAAATACCTTAAAGAGAGCAGAAAGCTTTGCCTAAGAACTGTCAAATGCTACAAGGGTCCTGCTGCTGGCAATGGCTAGCAAGGGTGGATGAACAAAAGCTTTGGAGTCAAGAATAGCTTGCTTCAAAGTCCTGCCCCATGTACAAGCTGTGTGATATGGGGAAAGCCATTTAGCCTGTGCACTTGACCCAGTAATTCCACTGCAGGAATTTACTTTATGTATAAAATGATAATTGCTAGGAATCTTACTACGTTATCAGCCCCTTTTCTGGGACTTTTCCACATACAGACTTATCTGATCCTCCCAACAATCCTATAGGGAGCTGGGGCACAGAGAGGTTGACTTGCCTAAGGTCAAGGGACATCATGGCACAGGGCCAAGGAATAGACTTCTTGGATTTGATCCCCAGCACTGCTGTTAACTAACTGTGTCAAGGGCTGCGAACAGGGCCTCATCCATAACTCCTTCAGAGGTGTTTTACTTCTGAGAGAAGATCCCCACCTCACATTATTGATGCCCACAGTGCCCACTGATTTAGAAATAATTTTTAATTATAGAAAAGAGAACATTTGGAATTAATTTCTGCAGCACTGCATTGACTGCTTTTTTTTCAGGCTTTTTTTAAGCCCATAACTTGACCTGGCACCTCGAGTATTAGGTCAGTTTGACCATGAGCATATCTGACCTCTGGGTAGTGTAACTGGTTAGCACTCCACTACTTATTGCAAGGTTGGCAGTTTGAACCTACCCTGGGAGAAAGCCGTGGTGATCTGCTTTGGGGAAGAGGGCAGCCAGGAAAACTCTATGGAACAGTTCTTCTCTGTCATACCCAGGCTGGCCCTAAGTCAGAGTCAGTTAGATAGTGGCAGGTTTCTGTTTTGTTTATCATTCCTATGCTTAGGATATAGACCCCAATGCCCAGAAATAATGAAACATAAACCTACAGTGATCCTCAACATCTGTGTCTCCAGGGCAGTGTGAGCCCAGTGGTGGTAAGCTGTAGTAAACATGATAGCTAAGAGAACGCGATAGAAGAGTTTCATGGGGCTGCCATGAATTCCAATCAAATGGGTGATAATAGACCTTATTTATGTATTGCTTTTCATGCCTTCTTTTAGGATATAGACTAAAGTGTCAAAACTAATTTAATTGATGCCCAAAGGTTCTCCTTAAACTGTGTGTCTGCAGGATCACTTGCTTCCTTCTCACACAGCAGATGGCAGATTTGCATGCCCACCGGCCCTCAGGGAACTGTCTTCATCATGAAGCACCATCCTCTCCAGCTTGACAACTCTAGGCAGCTCTGCAGGGCCGGCTCTTTCACCTGCAGACTAACAAACTCTTCTAACACCAGACATGATTTAGATGTGGGACCACTCACTGTAATACAATATTTCATGATGCTGTTCAACCTCAGAGCTCATGCCTAACCCTCTCTCGCTTTGAATCTTTTATTAACACACGCACAGATCACAGTCTTGTAGATACTGGGCACACAGTGGCAAATACAGTTACCAATGTCCCTGGCCTCGTGATTTTACAACCTAATGAAGGGAAACCCAGCAAACACACATATGATAGAGTAGATAGTGCTGGTAACATTCTGTTAGAAAGAAAAACACGCAGCTATGGAATGGTGGATAGGTGTAGTTTTAGAAAGGATGGTAAGGGCAGGCCATCTTGGAGAGGTAATATTTGAAGAAAGACTTGGATGGAGTCATGGGAAGTCTTGGGGACGTGGGCATCTCTAGCAGGTGATGGTTCTGAGGAGAGTGTGGTTGGTGGCTTCATTCACAGGGTTGGTGGGTTCCTATCACCAATGGTGTATGCACTGTGATGAAGGGGAGGAGAAATGGGAAATGGAATCATGTGGAAGGCATGTGCTATAGGCTCCTACAGACCTGATGAGATTTGTTTTATTATAATCAGAAGCCATTGGGAGATGTGATATTGGGAGCAGGGAAGTATGAGAATTGTTTTGAAAACATACATCATTATTGTTTCTGTGTAGAAATAGGGAAAGAAGATGGGAAACCAGGAAAGGAAATAGTCAGAATGCTCTGGCATGAGTCTGGGTGAGAGAGGCTGTTGAGTTAAACCAGACAGACAGTTGAGAATGGTCAGACTGAAGGTGGATTTTGGATGTTTGGTTAGCAGGATTTTCAGATGGGTTACAGATAGAGGGCTGTAAAAGAGGAACCAAGTCAGTAAATGCTGGCACACCTCTCTGCTGTGGACAACGTGTTTCATGTGTATTGTCTGTGTTGTTCTTTCTATTAGATTTAAAATGCCTTTGAGATTAGGAATGCATCTCAATTGTTTTGATTTCCATCTCTGCCAACCAACCCACTGCTCTCAAGTTGATTCTGACTCACAGGAATCCTGTACATAGCACTGATCCATCGTTTCCCAGGTTACAAATCTTTATACAGTCTTCTGACATAGCTTTCTTTTGCAAAGTAGCAGGGAGATTTGAACCATCAACCTTTCAATTAGCAGCTGAGAGTACAATGACTCTATCAACAAGGTTTCTTCTGTTTTACTCCTCTCTTAATGACTCTTACCGTAAATGTTACAATAAAACTTGAACAAATAATTATCATGCCCTAACCATGTATTGGTGAATGGAGGTCTGTGATTTCAATATTTGCTCAGGATTTGTTAATGTGGTTTGCAGATAATGGCTCATAATTTCTCTATTGTGAAATAGGATTCATCATATTTGCTTTTGTAATGAAACAGTAACAGTATAACTAGTGGGAGGTGGCAAAACATGTGATGATATGGCATAGATAGCCTGCAGTTATCTATACTGTTGAACAAAGAAGAGTAGACATGATTTGAGGGAAATGTGTTATTAGGGTGTTGTGGACATTTCAGACATTAAATTTTATTTGCTGCTCTTGCTACTCATGTCACTGGAAGACAGTTATTGCAGGTGGAGCATTCTTTCCTGGGAGTCCTGGACATGGCCTCAGAATCCCTCTTCCCATTCCAGGTTGCCAGTCCTGACTGACTCAAGCCCCACATCTAATATGGAGGAAATTGAAGCTCAGAGAGACTCTGGAGATTCCATAAGTGGATAGCAACAATACTAGTAGCTGAATCTGTACCTGGATTTACAGGCTGTGGCAGTCACCTAATCTGGTGTCAAATTGAGGATTAAGAGTATCGGGGTGGAGTCTAGCCTTCAATCTGGAGATAGTCAATGAGATCTCTGTGTGGGCATGGCTTTCTCCTGAGAATTCTGGGAAATCCTGCAGCATTTACCTCTTGGAGGTGAGAGACTCACTCCTTAGTCCCTTGGAGACTCTCTACTGACAAGACGCGAGCTGACTCCTTGTGAGACATCGTGGAGCAGAAACTACATGGGCTTACCCTGATGGAACCAGACCTCTGAAGCCACACAGAAATTCCTGCCAGTGCTGAAATGCTTGAGAAGTCACAGAGTCCCCTGCCAGTGCTCAGATGTTTCTACCACCACTGAATACACAAGACTCTGCACCCATTGGCCAGTGAGCAATGGCCTTTGATTATTAAACTTGTAACCTTGGACAGGCCTGGGTTTGGGTATTTTCGCAATGTTCAATTGCTGTTGTATATGAACCTCTTTCTTATATATATCTGAGTGTCTATGGATTTGTTTCTCTAATCTTCCCAGACTAGCACACAGGCCAATATGATGCCAAGACTGGGTTGTCAGAATGAAGAGGGACAAGGGCTCATACTATTGCTGGCTTCCAAGGGGTCTGGGAGAGTCTGTGTCATTCATTGTTACAGCCAAAAAACAGGTCAGGTTGTTTGGATTAATCCTATGTTTGCTTCTGCAAATGCTGACAGAAGGAAATATGTTTCTGAACTACTTCAAAATTCAATCAAAACCAAGCAAGTTTTATACCTTACACTATATGAAAGGAAGTATGCTTTGCAATAGTCCTAGGAGGCAATGAACAAGTTTTACAATGCTCAGAGAACTTTCTTGCAAGGCAACAAAAGGGAGCAAGGTTGCCAGAACATTTCCCCAAGAGAGTATCAGACTCAGCATTGATAGCTTCATTACTTCAAGGGCTGTCAGACTGGTGCCTTCAAGGTTTCAGGCTCTGTTTCTTACCCAAATGGCCCTTTCCTGAATGAAAGCCTCCTAGAAAAAGTAAAAACTTAAAAAAAAGAAGTGTTTACTATGGGAACTCTGTACTGAAGAGGAGGGGGCTTTGCCAACTTGGACCAATTTTCATAAATGAAATCTCAATGGATCAAATCCCAAGTGCTGTTTAGATGTCCAGTGTTTGATGAGCAGCAGGCTAACACTTTCACCCCTCTATCAAAGCACAGGATTGTGTGTGAAAAGGAGGTGATTTGTGGGCTTGCAGTTACAGAAGGTTAGGAGACGTGGCACTGGAAAGACCCTCAGAATGGTTTTGGATGAATGAAGAGTCCCAGAGCTGATGGGCTCCAAAGATGCTTTCTGCCCCACAGAGAACGGGCTGGTCATCCTTTAGAATTCTTGTCCCTTTCCCACTGTGTAAGGCTGGAGATTTCCTCCGTTAGCCTCTTGTATGCAATGAAATAATGCAGGATGTGACCTGATGTGCCAGTGCCATCCTCCTGAAGCGCTTTTCCTTAGCCTTCCTTTTATTAAATGCCTACCGATATCAAGTTGCCAGCTCAATCAATCACCTTAGATCTGCCACACAATGATTAATTTCCTCAGCTCAGAAAGTGACACAAATGATATTTCGGTGGTTTGACTAGAGGCGCCATCACCGGAAATCTCGTCTTGATGATGGAGACTCAAATCCTTTGTTTGAAATCATAATATCACATTCCACTCATGTCTGACTTCCAGTGACAGCATCCCCTCCAGACCTGGAGTGATCAAAGGCCTTATTCATTTATATGCACACAGGTTCGGTTTACGTATTGATACACCATACACACACACACACACACACACAATCTGCCTTTTCTTTCCATGAATGGAAACTGCCTTTTGTTCTTTGAAAAGTTTAAATTGAGCAGGTATCTCTTAATCAACCCAGCTCCTAAATGTGGATCTTTTAAGTTAAACCTTCCTCTGGGTGAAACCAGGACCCTCTGAACAATGACGCTTTTTCTCTCTCCTCCCCCGAATTCTGTGATATAGACTATTAAGTATGAAGCCAATTGATGCTAACATCAAGTTCAGAAGTTTGAAACCACCAGGTGCTTCACGGGAAAAAGATGGAATTTTCTCCTCCCATAAAGTGTCAGTCTTGGAAATTCACAGGGGCAGGTCTCTCCCCTCTCCTACAGGGTTGCCATAAATTAGAATTGACATTGGTGGCTGTGTTTTTGCATTTTTCATTAAGCTGTTTTATGCATGTAAGGATTCACATTTTGACAGGTTGCCTTAATTTGAAATGTGAGGGAATAGAGTTCTTTAAGGCAACATGGAGAAAAAAAATGTATTACTAACATTCAGTAAGAAATACTCATGTCCTCCATGAATGGAAGGTATTTATCACTTTTCAAAACTATTTTTGAGATTGTTAATAGTTGTTAGGTCTCTGGGATGGTTGTCCTCAGTTCTTGCTTCTGAACACTGAAAGAATTCACACTGTGGAAACACTTGTAATCCAAGGAACGTTTATGAAGGGAAGAGACGTTTCGGATAATACAGTCTCTGAGAGTACATGTCATCCCTGGAATGTGTGCAAGGCTGTGCAGAGGGCCACGCAAGAGTTCAAGACTGAAGATGGATGCTTCAGGAGAGTGTGATAAAACCTTGTGGAAAAAGGTGATTAAGAACCACAAAGGGAAGCCAAGAGTGGGCGAGCACTGAGAGAGCCCGCAAGAATCCCTGGGGTGCATGGCTGAGGATATTAGCCATTCTTCATGGCTGAGTGCAGGAGTATGTTGCTGGAGGTTGACCTCTACCCGCACTTAGATGACCTTGGTCTGAGTATGCCCAGCTTTGGATTGTCCCTATAGGTGTCTAATGTGTGCCTGATTTCTTTCAAACCCTTTTTTGTGGCATGGCTATCTAATCTTTGTTTAGCTTAGGCATTCTGTGGAGATAACCCCTTTATTCTGAATCCTCTTACCTTTTACAATGACATTATTAGAATAGTCTACATCTGAATTTGTTCCTTCAAGTAGACTACCTTTCCTGGGCTCTCAGGCCTGCAAGCACTGTTGAGCCCAGGAGAATTTGCCCAGAAACCTGCATCCATGCCTGGTCTCAAGCATCGGGTCCTCATGTCAAGGGCAGTCTCTCCTGAGAGTGGCTATCCAGGTTCTCATCCCAAGTCATCGACGTGGATGGCCCGACATGCATTCTCCCACTTCGAACCTGGATATAGAAGAGAATGAACTTTTCCACGAGCCTTTGGAAGCCTCCTGGTATGTGTCTGTTTTTCAGGGGAGGCACTCACTTTGCTCCTTTCTAACTCGCAGACAAGAGGCAGATACTTTGCGAGGCTCTTTGTTGTCAGATGTGGTTTGCATTATCCCAATGTTTGTGTGAACAACTGTTTGGGATTCTGTTGTTAAAAGGATATATTTTACCCTGCTATCTTGCGGATGATTTGGAAAGTGCAGGAAATATAAAAAAAGAAAAGAAAATCACTGATAATCCCTGTACTCTGGAGTGAAAACACTACGAATATTTTTTGTTTGTTTGTTTGTTTGTTTGGGCATCACTGCCCTCTGGTGGTCATGGGAGCTACCCAGCCTTGCTCCAGGAGAGCTGCCGCTGGATTTGAACCACCAAGCCCATGGGCTGCAGTCCCACACTCAGCCACTACACCACCAGGGCTCAGCCCAACACAACTAATATTTTGATGCATTTATTTTCAGGGTTTTTTTTTTTTTTGGTGGGGGGGGGGTGCATCACTGCCTCTGGTGGTCGTGGGAGCTACCCAGCGCTGCTCCAGAGAGCTGCTGCTGGATTTGAACCGCCAAACCCTCCGGCCGCAGTCCTGCATTCAACCACTTATGCCACCCGGGCTCAGCCCTTTTAGGGTCTTCTTTAACACATGTGTATGTTCTATAAAATAATGAGATTAGATTTTATCCACTTTTTAAAAGACATGTATCTTTTCCTACACCATTAATTCTTTCATGATGTGTTTTTAACAGGAACTTGATGCCTGGACTGCAAACTCATGAGAGGATGAAAATAAAAAATAAAATTAAGATCTCAAGGTCTTGATGGTAGTTTGGATGTTGTGAACCTCCTAAGGCTCTCAGGGACCCCAGATCCCTGGACCATGAACTTTTTCATTTTTTGAGACTTAATTTACAGCTCAGCAGGTAGTCTAACATGGTGAATATGCTTGCTTTTGATGCACTTTGGTCCCTTCTAGATTTTACTTAAAATGTTCGAATCCATTTACATTAAAAATGATTATGGTTACAGTCTTTCATCTTGATTTGTCTCATTGACTTTTTAGCTGGTACCGTCTAGTGTTACTTTTCAAATGGCTTCTCTAGAGACTCCAAAATGCACCTCTAACATATGAGTCTATCTTCACCTTCATTGACTCCACAAACAATTTCACAACAACATGTTTTCATTCAATACTCCTCATCTTTGTGCTCTTGTCGTCACATATTTTACTTCTGCATATGCTGTCAGCCTCATTCATTGTTGTTATTTTTGCTTTAAATCAATAGACTTGATGGGGCTGAGACCCGGTAGCGTAGTGGTTGTGCACGGGACTGCAGCCCACTGGGATGGAGGTTCAATTCCAGCAGCGGCTCCACAGGAGCAAAGGCTGGGCCTCCTACTCCCACCACCAGAGGGCAGTGATGACCCCCCAAAAAACCCCAAAACAAAACAAAACAAATAAATCAATAGACTTGAAAAGAATTTGAAAAGAAATAAAATAGGAGGTCTTCTTTATTCTCGAGTGGTTTTTAAATATTTGTGAGAGACAGGATCAGGTCTTCCTCACAAGTTTGCTGAGCCATGGTAGAACTTGCATCAATAGTTTTGTCCTCACTATTGCTAAATAGTGCTCCATTGCACAACATTTTGAAGTCGTTAGTACTGTTTCCACTTGGGGGCAATTATGAACAAGATTGTATCAACATATTTTTATACCTCATAAGTGGGAATGTCTGGGTGATGCTCAGGAGGGTAAGAAAGATGTGCCCCATGGTTGGTGAGCATATTGAATTTATGCACTGTATCCTGGTGGTGCTCTGGGGTAAGCGTTGGACACACATGGGCGTGATGGATTCCTACAACTTTCTACCTTTAATCAGAAGTGGAAGTTGCTTTGTGATTTTTTTTTTTTTAAGATTCTTGCTTTCCAGAAAGATTATTTCAAGTCATGTTTTTACCAGCGGGGTTTAAAAACTCCATTTATATTCCATCAGAAATAACACCAACCATTTGAATGAAGATCACTGAGCCTTGCTTACCATAAACTTCCTCTTTGAGTTTATTTTTGATTCCACTCCTAAGATTCTATATCTTTCCCTCTGTTGTCTTCTATACCAGCGTCCCTGAGTCACAGCAAAAAGAAAATGCCAACCAAACACACACGGTTTCTTCCTTCATAGAACATTTACCACCAAGACTTTTTGCCTCACCTGCTCTGATGTCCCTGACTGGCTCATTTAGAAAGTAATCCTGGGGGGTCTCATGATACCTTGAACCCTCGAGAACTGCAAGGAAAGGAGACATGGTTTTATATATGAAGCTGAGTAACAAAACAGACAAGACTGTTTGGATGGATACCAACACTTCTTGGGGGTTGGGGGGGGGGGGGCAGAAAGCCTCTTCTTTCTCCTGCAGAATATTTGGTGAACTTTGGACTATTTGGGATAGCAACATGATGTGTAACTCCCTGAATCACTAAGGCTCCTTAATATAGGAAGCTAGTTCATTTACATGAGTTAATTATTTATTATTGGCTTCTTGTTTTCTCTATTTTTTGGACCCAACCTCAATGAATCAATCAAAAACAGGTCTCAGTCAAAGAATGTGGTTTCTCCGAGTTCCAGGATGTCTAAAGGATGGGTCTCAGTCTCTCAGTCTGCTTTTGGAAGGTCACATGGTCACATGGCCTTGAAACCCCTCTGGAAAATTCTGCTCTTCACACATGGGCTGCCATGACCTGATGGCAATGGATTGGTGGTTAGTCTTTCACCTGCTAGCCAAAAGGTTCCTGGTTTGAACCCAGCAGGAGCTCTACGGGAGAAAGATGGAGTAGTCTACTCCCAGGAAGGCACAGCTCTGGAGACTCTTTGGGAACAGTTTGACTCTGTCCTATAGGGCCTGCATGAGTTGGAATCAACTAGACTAGCAGCAGGTGATCGCAACTACAACAGCTTTCCAGTTAAGAGCCATTTATGTAATTATCCATTGTGTCAGTCTGGGTAGACTAGAGGAACAAATTTTATAGACATGCATATGGATATAAGGAAAGGGTTTATATACAAAAGGAATAGAACACTGAGAAAGCATCCCAACCCAGTCCAGTTCAAAGTCTTAAGTCCGATATTAGCCCATAGTCCTGATACCAGTCTATAATGCCTCCTTCCGACTCACGAAGTCACAAGTCAGTGGGTACAGAACCCCAGCACTGGCAGGGGTCTCCCCATGGCTCCTTGCTTCCAGGGCTCAGGGTTCATCAACAGCATCCAGTGGTGGCAGAAGCAACTCATCGCTGGCAGGGGTCTCCATGTGGCTTCTCCAGCTTAGAGGTCTGGCTCCATCAGGGCCAAGCCGTGTGGCTTCTCCAGCATCTCATACCCTGCCATCTTGTCTTGTCCATGATTCATCATCTCTGAGACTAACTCCCAACAATTGGGGAGATAGATTCTCATCGTCATGAGGGAAATATCGCGAGACTTCCCAGATGTATCAGGAGAAAGCCAGGCCCACACAGAGGCCTCATTGGCTACTCAATGGCTATCTGCAGATTAACAGGCTAGACACCACCCCTACATCTCAATCATGAAATTAACATAAGCACATGACCGCCACATCCATTCATACTTCGGACAATGAAGCACTTCTGAAGTGTCGAGCATTCTTTTAGCCCCTGGCAAGGCAATGGTGTGTTAGACCAGAGAAACAAATCCAGAGACACTCATAGGTGTAAGAGAGAACTTTACATCAAACAGCAACTGTACACTAAGAAAACATCCCAGCCCAGTACAGATCAAGTCCATAAGTCTGATATTACCCCATATGTCGCTACTAGTCCATAAATTCCTCTTTAGACTCAAGCAGCACATGTAATCACACTGAATGCAGGAAGATCACAGGCCAGTGGGTGAAAAGTCTTGTGGATACAGTAGTGGTGGAAACATCTCAGTGCTGGGGTGGGTCTACACATGGTTCCTCCAGCTCCAGGGATCTGGCTCTATCAGTGTAGCTCCATGTGGCTTATCAACAGAAATGTCTCCCAGCAAGGGTATGTGTTCCAACTCCAGGGAGGAAGAGGAAGACAGGAGTTCCTAGAGTCCTCTGGAGAAAACCAGACCCCCACAGAAGCCTCAAAAGCTATGACCTGATTGACAAGCTAGACGCCACCTCTTTGCAAGTTGATAGATCATGTAACTGCCACAAATGGGGAATGAGGAAACAAGGAACATTCTCCACTTTCATGGAAATGAAGTTCCCATTGAGGAGAAAAACAATAAAAAAAGTAAAGAAACAAGTGAACATGGCAATTGAAGTAACAAAATGTTTATGAAGAAAATGAAAATGCACACCATGAGACAGTGAGAATGACTCTGTGTGTGTGTGTGTGTGTGTGTGTGTGTGAGTGGGCTTCAAAAAGTTTGTGTGTGTGTTGGGGGTGGGGGGGGGCTCATGGGATTAAAGGATCATGAAAATTTCCCACTAACTGCTTGAAGTTTCCCCATGTTTTCTTTTGGACCATGGACGAGGGAAGGCCTCTCAAAGGAGAGAGCATTTGTGCTAAGAGTTGGATGGCATTTGGAGAGGGCATTAAAAAGGCCAGTGGGACAGAGACCTGAAGAAAGAAGGGGACTGTGATAGGAGCTAAGGTGGGAGACTGAGCAAGAGCTAGTAGTGTGTTCAGAGCCCTGTCATCCACAGTTGAGGGAGCTCTGAGACCCCAGCCACACAAAGGCAGCCAGCCACCACCCCTGTGCTGCAAAAAGTGCATCCCTACGGGAGAAACAGGACATTGTGATTTCAGGGGAACCCTCTGTCTTTAGATGGCCCATGGTATCATCAGTGCTAGATCCCGTCTCAAGCCTCATTAAAGAGAAGCAGCTCTGGCCACCACATTGCGGAAGAGTTAATAAAATGTCTAACTAAGTACACCCCAAACAAAATGAACCTCACTGCCATTGAGTCCATCCGACCACAGGACCCAAGAGTGACAGGGGATAAGTGCCCTTGTGAGTTTGTGAAACGAACTCTTCTTTAAAATTAATTTATTTCTATTTAATTATTTTTTTATAAATCATTTTATTGGGGGCTCATACAACTCCTATCATGATCAATACATACGTCAGTTGTATGCAGACCACATTTGCACATTTGTTGCCATCATCATTCTCAAAACATCCTCTTACTACTTAGCCCCCCAACCTGTATCAGTTCCCCATATTTCCCCTCCCTCCCCTATGAACCCTTAATAATTTATAAATTGTCATTATATTGTCATATTGTACACTTTCTGATGTGTTCCTTCACCCACTTCCCTGTGAGAGTGGTGATACTGGGAGGGTGGAGGGAAGGTGGAGTAGAAAGGGGGAACCAATTGCAGG